>JANHGL010025685.1:132205-155761 GCA_024611195.1 Ceyx melanurus
CTAGGTGCCCCTGCTCAGGCAGGGGGGTTGGACTAGATGATCTTCTAGGTCCCTTCCAACCCCTAATATCTGTGATTGTGTGAATTACTGTCCTGCTGAAGTCTGGAGACACAGACAGACTCAAGTGACAGAAACAGACAGATCTCCAGTTTCACACTCTGAATCATGAGCCATTCTTTCTCATTATGATGACTCTGTAGGAAAGGGGTTCTCTTCTTGAGCATTCACTAGCCCTGTGGAAAGAGGACATTCCTTAGAGCTGAGTTTCACTCCTGTTTTCAGTTTTTGAGGCCTCTAGCAGGCTGGGCTGTGATACATTATATGTAGTTTTTCATGGCTTCCATCTGAGTTAACATCTGCAGGATCCTTGCAGCATTGCTTCCATGGGCACTCTGAACAAGACTGAAAAAAAAGAACTGAAGACAGCTTTGTAGGAGCTGAGAAGCATAGAGCAGCAATTCTGATGCAAATGTTATTTAATCAGAAACAGTTTTGCTCTTCATTATATCTGATTACTATGGCAATTAAAATCACCTTTTAACTACCAGGATTAGGATAAAAGATAGAATGAACTTCCTCAGTCCCAATTAGTATTGAATTAATTGTTTTGAAGACATATTAACATTCTCCCCTAATGCAGATGAAGATAATGGAAATGAAGTTCTGTGCTGCTGCTTGATGGATATTCCTCTTTTCCTTTCTCAAGTACCCTTCTGTAAGAATCCATATGCTATTTATTCAGACTGGTCTGCACTAGTATCAGCAATAACTGTTGTGTTTCCTTGAACTGTTGTTACAGCTGCACTGGCCATTGCATTTCTTTCATTCAAGAAAGTTGCTTTTGCTACAGTTCTTTAATTATTCTTGGCTTTCCTGATTGTCTTCCTTCCGTGTCCTTGTGCATGAGCAGAAATCCATACTAACTTTATTAGCAGCTACATACTATTTTGTAAATGTCTAAGCCTTTGTATATATTGGCTGGTGGTTGCTTGGGGTACCTGGAGTGGTTAAACTTGCATTCTACACATGATTAGTTTATGGTGCTGGATGTCAATGAGGCAAATATTACAATTCCTTTGGGAAGTCATTACCTTTCCTATTGATGTCCATGGTCTGTTTGAATATGCTGCACTCTTCCTGAAATACAATATTCATAGAAAAAAAATAGATTTTTTACATTATGCTTAAATGTGAGCATCTATAGAACCAGGATGAGGCTTGATTTTTTTTTTCTTCTTCTTTCCAAGCGATTCTGCATGAGTTATTAAATTTTTTTTTAATATTTCCTCATGCAGGAGTTGAAGCCATCTTGAGAATGGCAGGGGGAAGATGTCAGAATTACATGTTCCTAATGTGGGTCAAAAGCAGCTCGATAGAAATGCAAATAGATGCAAACATGGACGTGAAGTTAGAAATTACAATGTAAAATTTCATCTCACTTTTTGAAATTTTGCAGTGGAAAAATATGTGTTTGTTTATGAATATGGCATATGGTACCTTCCAAGTAAACTGATTTAATGAGGTAATTTGTCAGGGGAAAAAAAAAAAGTTGGACTCTATGAAATCTGAGGTTTGGATAAGTTACAGGTGAAGAAAGGCAGAACAATTGGATTCTTTTCACTTAAAAGAAGTTTCCCTAGGGACTATTTACTGAACAGTAAGAAGTGGTAACTTTGGATAGCTGTCAATGCAAGTTCAGCTTTCCTTTCCCTTGGAGAAAGTATTCTTATTTCAAAAATCAGGTGTTACTTCTAATTTTTAGTATTATAAATAACAAAAAATTGCCAATGTAAATCACAACACATCTTCACAATGTTTTTCCATAGGAAATCTTGAATAATTAAAAGTTGTAATGCTTCCACAAATGTTAGTGCAGTTTCAAACCCCAATTAAAAAAAAAATAAAATTACTTAAAGGTAATTTAAAAGGCTGATGGTAATGCAGTGTATACTTGGAAAGTTCAATAAGGCACTAAAAAACATTTATTGTTAGAAGCCTTCTTCTTTTTATATGTAAACATCTAGTTAAATTAACTTGCACACTTTGATGTGGATTTCAGTGCTTCTTTGTTGTATAATCAGACTTAAAACTTTAAATCACTGGTCCTGGGTGAGTTGTGCACTGGTAGAAGATTGAAAAAATTCTAAACATACTGCATTTCATCTTTTAAATGTGCAGCAGAAACAAAGACTATGCTTCTGGATTTGTCTGTAGAGTATACATTTTTGTTGAGAGTAGAAATATAGCTGGGATTTTTTTTTCAGACATTGCCAGATGGACAATAATGGTCACAGGTCTGGAAATTTAGATTTTAAACTGGAGAGATGTAATTCAGTGTCAGATTCCATAAAGTGAGAGCCATAATGTAGAAACATTTGTCTTGAGTCTACACAGTGTTCGCCTTCACCACTTAAAAGGAGATTTTCAGAGAGCCATCAAGAGCTAAAAACAAGGTGTCTCTTTAGACAGTGAAATATAGAAATGAGAAAACTACCAGCTAGAAACTTTGCAGCAAAGTAAAAGAACCAGTATAATAAAACAGGCAGCTGCATTCATGAGGAGATCTGAAGTCAAGGTTGGGCTCTAGGTTATAAATGGTTCTGAAACTTTGTGTGGTTTCTGCTGTCTTCTGGGGTTTTTTTTTGGCAACAATATACTCTGTAGTAAGTGTTGTTTTGAGTCAGATTTTCCATGGTTGCAGTAGAGCTGGGCAGTGGATTCCAGATAAATCTTGTGACATATCAGGGTCAATAATAAGATTGCTTGTTGGAAACAAGCCGTGCTCCATCTTCTAAATTCTAAGTTTTGATGTCTGTTATATTCAGATAACATACTTGTCCAGTCCATCTGAAATTAGCTAATCAGCATGGAAAACAAGGGTGGTTTCAGGACCACTTTGGAACCTGTGTAGAAAGGATTCAAGAACATGGGCAGGTTACAGCCTGACATTTGCTATGGGACATTGCTGTGTACACATTCTCAATAGGAAAAGTCCTGAAATGGCCTCCTGGACTTTCCAACCCTCACTGAAAAAAACTAATTCACAAAAATGAAGCTTAATAAAGATCCTTTGGAGGAATTTATTATTTTATTTTTTTAATTTCAAAACTGGGTGTATTTTTGGGTATCATGCTAAGAAATGAAGTCTTTGCAGTTTAGGCTGAACTAATTGCTTCCCTTTTTTTGAGAGAAAATGTGTGATAATAGTGCACATACACTGATAGGGCTGTCAGGAGCTGGCCAAGAATTCCAGAAGCTGTTTGATCAAGGATAATTGATTCTCTATCATATGGGCATGCAGTTGTTTTTGCTTTAAAAATACATTTGATTTTTTTAAAGTTTTCTTTCTTGCTAATAATAAAAGGTCATCTACAGAAGTCTTCTAAAATCTGGAAAGGCTCTTATAAAGCAATTACTATCTGATGAATATTTTGTGTCATACAGAGGTTTCTTTGTTGCCCGTTTGACTTTGTAGTTGTCATCCCAAAAAGAATTTAAGATCAACATTGATCACTTCTGTTTCTAGTACTGAAATATGGTATTGTTTCTTGTGACAGCAATTGGTTAAAATTGCTTTAGGACTTGGAATGATTTAAATATGAATTGATGAGGTCAATAAAAGGTTAAAGAATAGTAGTGGTGTGGTTTAACCCCAGCTGGCAATTAAGCCTCATGCAGCCACTTACTCTCCTCTGCCTAGTAGGTTGGAGGAGAGATTTGGAAGGGTAGCAGTGAGAAAAAATCATGGGTTGAGATTAAGAGCTTAGTAGGGCAAGTGTAAGGAAACCAAAGAATTCTTTCACTATCTCCCATCAGCAGGCAGGTGTTCAGCCATCTCCAGCACAGCAGGGATCCATCACCTTTATTGGTGACTTGGAAAGACAAAGCAAGCAACCTCCCTTCCCTTTTCCCCAGTTTTCTATGCTGAGCATGATGTCATATGGTCTGGAGTATCACTTGGTCAGTTGGGGGCAGCTGTTCCAGCTGTGTCCACTCCCAACATCTTGTGCATCCCAGCCTGCTCTCTGGTGGGGTGGGGTTAAGAGCAGAAAGGCCTGTTATGATTGTTCTGGTTTGAGAACAGAACTAATTCTGTTCAGTGACTTGACTTTTCTGACTTTAGCAAAATCCAAAATACAGCCCATGCTAGCTACTACCAGCACAAAGAGTTAAAAAAAAAAAGAAAAAAAAAAATCTGCAAGAAAATGTAAAAAAACTCCCATTCCCAAGATGAGTTCCCAAGACTGGTTTCTTCCCTAATATATTGGAGCAGCAATTCAACTATAAGCAATTTTTAAAGGAAATAATTTTCTAACACTAAAAGCATTGATGATTCTGTGCTGCCTTACATATATGTTAATGACATAAATTAAAAGTTGCTTAGACAGTAACTGAAACCTAGCTTTGAAACAGAAGGAGAATTTGATTACAGATGCATTTAGTATCATATAGTCATTTTTATTGCATTGTTGTTTTTTTTTTTTCTGAGCTGCACAATCTTTTCCTTCCCACATAGAGGCAATGTCTTCCCATTTGTTACAAAGCAATCCACATTAAAGCTTATTTTTTTTTTTTAAGTTTAGTGCAAACTTACCCATGCAGGAAGCACAAGTTCAGAATGAGGCCCCATGGGGAATTCTGATGCATTTCAATTAACTCCATTCCTGCTGAAGTACACCTTGACCATTGTGACATCGTATGAAAATGAAGAAGTGCACATTTAAAAAACTGTTTTCCATAACCTGCCAGTACAGCAAAGAAGATCTCTTTCTATTAACTTTACTTAAGTCTGAGATCAGATTATCATAAACACTGGAGCTTAATTGGTATGTGAGCGAGGATTTGCCTTTGTCAACTGACGGGAGGTATCGGTTCAGTTATCACTCATACTGGCCTAACTTCTCTGTCTTTAATTAAGGAGTAAATGACAGTCATGAGACTGTATTCTAGTGCAAAAGATATTTATTATGCATGCAAAATGAATTTAGCAAATTAATAAAATGCAGATTATATGAGCAGAACGCAAACCCACACTTTCCAAAAGACGCTGGAAACTGACCTTTTTAAGTGAATATATTGCAATTAAAAATTCTGCTACTGATTATGAATAAAATATCTTATTTAAAAGTTTATATAGTACACGTTAGACTCACGAGAAGTACTTAAAAGTTCAAAGCAAAACAGACTAGTGCAGTATCTGAATAGAAGTATAATTTTGAAGCTACTTGGAGAAGCAGGTAAGCAGACAATGTGTGTTTCCTGATTGGACTTCAGTGAGGGCTGAAATTTAGGATAAATTTCCTGGGACGTTCCTGTAAAGTTTTGTCCAAATAGCCATGCAATACATACACTTTTTATTAACTTAGTTTGCAACTGATATGTGGACAGACTGGAGAGCTGAACAGCATAGAACCTGATGAAGTTTAACAAGGGGAAGTGTAGAGTCTCTGTAGGACTCTAGAGCAGGAATAACCACATGGGGTGAGCTGCTGGGAGTCCTGGTGGACAAGTTAAACCATGAGCTTCAATGTGCCCTTGTATCCAAGAAGGCCAGTGGTATCCTGGGGTGCATTAAGAAGAGTGTGACTGTCAGGTCAAGGGAGGCTCAGAACCCATGTGGAAATCACAGCTGTACAAGCTGTTCTAGGCAAACCAGCTTTGGCAGGGGGGTTGGACTAGACAATCTATAGAGGTCCCTTCTAACTCCTACCATTCTGTAATCTATCTAATAATAGGTAGAAGATGTTTTACAAGGTACACATAGACATTACCTTTTAGTGGAAAATACAAGTACACCAATAAAATCTAACTCTAGTCATCAGTGCAGACAAGTAAAAGGAAAGGCAGCAAAACCCTCCAGAAACAAGAGTATGTTCCCAGAGTCTTAGCTGTGAATCTGAACTGAGGAAACCAAATAGATAGGATGTGGATCATGATTTGGATGTATGGGCTGAGCTCAGTTGTGGCTTCAAGTGCAGTGCAGTTTCTGTAGCCTTATATTATTCAAGTCATTTTAAAAGCCCAGGCTATTTTGTTGTTTCATTTTACCATCAATAATGCTACTCCAGTTCTTGTATTTCATTTAAGAACAGTAGTAGGTACTGGGATTATTTCATTTTCCAAACAAACAGCCTCCTTTCTAGTGCAAGCTGAGAAAGCAGTCATCAAGAAGGGCCTGAGAAAATCTACTAGAAGATGCTTGTTTGCTACCTTTTTGATAGATAACAGTATTCTAAAGGCTGAGGTAAAACTTTTTGCAGTAGAGGCCACAAAAAGTTCTGAAATTGGTCTCACCAAGTTTTGAGTTCTTCAGTCTAAATCACAAAGTTATGTTTCTGAATCCCTCCTCTAGTATGCACTGAGAATTTTGACTGGGGAAATGTGACTGTTTATTTAGTGCATGGGAATATAGCTGACATTTGGAGGCAATGTTTAGATAAAACCTCTTCCAAATTTACTTTAAGACCTCACTTAAATCTACTCTTCTTTGTGCTCTGTAATGAGGGGAGAGGAAAAGTGTTTCAATGCTTTTACTCAAAAAAAAAAAAAAGAGTAAAAAAGGAAGATAAATAAAAATTATTTCAAAAATACCTCATAAAAGTGAGCTTGGCTCTGGGTTTACCTACATTCATCATTCATGGTTCAGGTTAGCCCCTAAAAAGAGCACTACCATGTCTTCTACTATGATCTTTCAGCAGTGCTCTTCTAATTGCAGGAATGACTTTAAAAGCCTCGTAGTCTACAACAGACTAAACACATTTCAGTTACCAATATGAATTTTTAGCAGCAGTTATTAAAAAAACATAAAAGAAGACAGTAAAACCTGTTGTCTTATTTCAGCTGTAGCTTTTTTTGCCCCTCAGACTAGCAGAAGAATGATACTTTACCTGTATTTATTTTTGTGAACTTCAGTTTGCATTTTAAGCTTGTGAGTTATAAATAGAAAAGAACATTGTTTTACATTTAATATTGGGAGGTATGAATGTTGGGGTGTCTTTCTGAGATTTAGATGAGATTTGTCAGGAAGTGATAAAGGAATGTAATATCAACAAAGGGATTCAAAATGTAACTTAAGGGTCATATTTCATAAGGTGCTGGCAATGATAGCAAAGGGAAATATTTTATCTTCATCTCCATGCTGAAATGGTTCCTGTCTGTAGAGGAACTCTGGCGAAACAGAAAATGGCTACAGATGCAGGTGAAGGATTGCATTTGCTCTCTGAAAAATAAGATAAAGTAAACATTCTTCATCATTCCCAAGCATTTGTTTTTTACCTTTCTAACACAAACCTCATGGTTAATTAAGCAGTGTACAGATTACGCTGAAATAAATAACTATACTGAGGAATCTTACACATAGTCTTAATGCAGTGCAAGAGCAGGCTGTTTGAAATAATTATTTTTTAAAGAGAAGATACTTTAATCCCTCTGTGTTCTAGAGAGAGGTTAAATGTTAGCTCCTTATACTTATTTGTGTCAGGTTAAAGACCTAATGTACTTGATGAGCTTAATCTCAGGGCTGAGTTGAATGCTTGAACTGCTTTGACTCAAATTCTCATACAGTAGATACAAGTGACATAAGATATACGGAAGAGCAAAACATCTTGATGTATGGTTTGGGGTTTTTTTTAGCATTTCCTGTCTTAAGTACTTCTCAAAGAGATATTTCCATGTAGGGAGGATGACAATTGAAAATCTTAAATGTGCTGAGGGAGACTCAGTCAATGATAACAGGATTTTGTCCTTCACATCCTGATTATTATTGGTTTAAATCTTGATTTTATGTTTTACACAGAAAGGCTTAAGGATTGTGTAAGGCTGCTGTAGTCTTTCTTGCACATGCAAAGGCACATTTATGTGGATTTCACCTCTTTAGAAAATGTTTCTTTTCCTGCAATGTTTCTAAATATTTTAAATTGTCAAGTTAGTATTGTTGCTCCATCTCCATATATCATTTGCTGATGAAAACATTACAAAGAATGGCTTGAGTTTGGGAAAGGTTATCTCTGTTTTGGAAAGATTAAAAAGAATGTTCTGGAAAGAGATTATAAACTTTTGTTTCTGGTATTTACTTCTTTGGGAAGCACTTTACAGTAGAATTCAACTGCTAATTGATTGTAAAGTTTTGAATTCAGTGTGTTATATGAAGAAGAATCAAGGCAGACTGGTCATACTTGATCAGACATTTTCTAATACATTTTGGTCTTGATAAATATTTTAAGCAAACATTATTTGGAAAGACAGTTTGCCTCATAAATATAAAGGTCATATCTGCACTGGAAGACATTTAGAAAGAAAAATGCTCTCTCAAAAGTGAACACTCAGTTTTTTGTGATGACTCCAGATACCCAGGAATTGTTTTCTTCATGCTGTAACTTATGCAGCACCTGGGTGCCCATAACTGGTTTCTTGCACTCTCATTCCCCATTTTATCCCATACCCTGTTGAAACCCATGCCATCAATCCAAACCACGTGGCTTATTCTCCTGCCATCACCTCTGCTGTATTCTGTCATACCTTTCAGAGCTTTTTGCTTCATGCTGAAAATCTCTAGACTCCTTATTCCCACAGTCTTGTGTGGAAATGTGTTCTAAAATATAACTTTGGATTGCAAAGATGTTTCCTCTTACTCAGCCTAAATGTTTTCCTGTTTGCTGCTGTTTTGCTTCCCCTCTCTTAGGGAAGTTACCTGTTGGGATGAGTTTTTCCTCTTGGGACTTGGCAGATTCTAAGCACAGAAGGATGTTGTCATACCTCTTTTCAGTGACTACTTTATGTAGTGTAAAGAAATAGTGCTGCTTTAGGCAATTTTTGTTAGAATCCACTCCCCTGGTTATTATAAAGGCTTTTCCAGTTGTAATTTGTCTTCTGTGAATTGCACAATCAAGCTTGTATACCATTACTATTGGAAATGGGCTATGGTGACTTTTTAACATACTGACCAGATTGGTAATTTGTCATTGTTTCTTGGGTTACCTCTATATATTGGAGCTCTTGGTTATTCCCTAATGAAGAGCTCCTGGCTTGTCCCTAAAATTATACATGCTCATTCTGTTTGGTTTTATTATTTTATTATTTAAAATAGTATGCATGTTCTGATCTTACTTTCCAAAAAAATTAGATTTCCTATTCATATGTTATCTGTTGATATGGCAAATCCACTAATTAGGTCTTCAGAAAAATTCAGCTGTTCAACTCTGAAATGTTAAAGCTTCCTATCTATAAACAACCTTTTGTTGTTACTTAGGCAGATATTTTACTAATGACTATCCTTTGCACCTTCTGCTAATGACTTAAGTAGCTCTTATATCAAATGTTGGAGACCAGATAAATGAGAGAACTTTTCCAGCCAAATGAAGTGCAGTCTATTGCATTGAAACACCTTAAAACATAAGCTAAGTCTAATATCTTTGGCAGAACTATAACCTCAGAATTGTGTGTTATCTTAAAAACTTATTCAAAAGGCCTTTCATTCTACCAGATGAAGAGACTCCTACTTTTTTTTTCCTCTCCAGCTAACATTTTGATTTTTTCTTATAAACAAATTCAACACTTGCTCATCTCAAATAATAGTAACACTAGGTGCTTGGCAATTTCAAATGCCACATTAATTTCAGAGATTTGCAATTTTCTTCCACATCAGGTGAGAGAACTTTGTATTAGCTGATTGGGCATTAATCAACCGTGGTCATTTATCTATCTTCTCTTTCTTCCAAGGGGTGCTGCTATTTATGTGTGTGAGCACTCAAGTGAAAAGTTCACCCAATTTGACTGTTGTGAGATTATTATACATCTTTAGCAATATTCAATGCTCTGTTTCTAATAGTGTCTTTCATCCCTCACCTCCCATCCTTTTGTACATCCAAATATTGAGTTCTTCTTCAATATGCTTTATCAAAGCTCTGTTTTTAAATTGGCAGTATAGTTACAAAGTACTAATGTTTAGAATGGAATTTATCAGAGAAAAATCTGACCACAAATACAAAATACTTATTAAGATCAGTTCATCTGAAGTCTGCTGTTATTTATAAAAGCGAAGTGTAAAATTCCAAGTATTGCCTTTATACACAGCAAATTTGTTTATAGATGTATGATAAGACTACTCCTCAATGTCCATAAGTGGATGGAGCTTATGCCAGTCTTTCTTCTATTTCTTTTCAAGTTAGGGCCTATTCAAGGTGTGGTTGTTTGGTTTGGTTTTTTTTTCCCTTCTTCTCTTCCCTTTAACATGTCAAAAACTGTGAAAAATGTAGGTATCTTGATATTAAGATTGCCTGCTCATCTCAAATCTGACTATTTGTTCATGCTATTTTTTTTCTTGGTCCGTGCATCTCATCTTACTTGGGGCTCTTCAACAATGTAAGAGGCAATAATATGGTCTATGGAACCATATTCTTCTTTATATGGAAGAATAAAGTTATTTCTGTCATCATTATTATCAGTAAAAGTCACCAAAATCTGTGACTAAGACCCATCTAAGTTGTGGAAACTTCAAGAGGATGAGTCTCATTGTAAGGTCCCAAAAGCTTACCCATTTGAAAAAAAAAGACCGTATGTGCTAAACCAAATCTGCAATAGAATATTAATATGAAATCCAAATTAAATTGCTTTTAGTTTAACACATCAATTAATAAGAATTTTTTGGTTTTGCCTTTCCAGTTTTGTTTAATACCTGCAGTGAATCTGGCTCTTTGCTGAGGTTAATCAAAGCCTTACAGAGCCAGTTATAAAATTGAAACAGATGGCAAATATTTTTGCATACAAGTGAACGTTTGCTTTCTCTGGAATGCTTGGGACCAACTTGGGGAAGGCTGAAATTTCAGTTGAATTTTCTTTATGAATTTTAATGAAGACTAACTGAAAATGCAGTTCTTTGTCCAGTTCCCGCTTACTCACCTGACAACTCTGATTAAGATGCAGTGCTGAGATCAGACCTAGCACAAATTTTACTTTGAGGAGCTGAAAATCTCATCACTGTGTTCTACAGCTTCCTTAATTCATGTGTCTTTATATTGTATATTTTGGTATTCCAAAAATAGGCTGTTTTTTAGATGTTGTAGTAATTAGCAGGTAGAGTAGCACACTCAGCAAAAAGTGAAAGGCTGCATAAACATTTATGAAGTATTGAAGGAGTTTTGTCTTTTTGAATAAACTCTACCAAGCCTTTCTTTTTAATGAAGATCGAATGATATTGTAATTTTTCAATGCATAAAATGTTCTAACATATTAATTAATTCTCTGTGTAACAGTCACATTCATTAAACGTTTCAGACCGACTTGATATGTATTCGTTTGAACAAAGTGTGTTCACAGACCTTTGATTTAGAAAATAAATTTAATACAGAGACCACAATAAATCAATGAATAAGCATGTGTGGGATAAGGAGCACAAAGAAAAAGAATTCTCTTGTATGCTTTAGACAGGCTTCTGGCCTTGTATATTTGAGTGGGAATTGAGGGAAGCTAATTTACTTATTTTGCAGGAATTTAGGTTTATTTATATTTAAAACTGGTATTGCAGCATCTTCTACTGGTAGCTACTCTTGCTCTTCTCCCTTTCATCTTACACCAGAGAGCACTTTGTGTGTGTTGTATATTGTGCAAAATGGTTTAAATTACATTGATGTATAATTTACATTTATCAAGTAGCTACACTGATATTCATCATATAGAAATTTGAACCAAGTACCATTTTAGGATTGATGAGCTCTTATATCAGGTCGGGATTTAGTCTAATAAATTGAAATGTAATAAGGGAACCAGGGCAGAATACTTTTTGCATTAATAAGGTGCTTTTAAACTTGAACATTTGAGAGCTTGAATGTGCATTTAACCTCCTAAATTTAGTGTGAGTCAGAAGTGTTTTACTGTAATGTAAATCTTTTGTATGAAGTCATTATTTTCCTACTTTGTGATGGGGAAATTTATATAGTGTGAGAGATGTGAAGATAATGTCCACCTGCTGAGTCTAGTCTATGTTTTAGGTTTGGTATATAACACAGACGTGTGAACAGAGAGAGATGTTCATTAATAGTTTTATAACACTGCAGTTCTTTGACCCCTGTTTCTCATGCTGTTGAATGCTGCTATCATCTGTTATTGACAGACTGAAATGCAAAGGAAGTTAAAGCCTTCGATACATAAGAAGGAAGCAATCTTCCTACCCAGATTTCCATAATGCACCATAAAGTCCAGCAGTTTAAAGGGTACAGGTTAACTTGGATGTGAAAAAAAAGGCAAGAGAAATGTTGAGTGGAAGTGGAATTCACCTTTTAAGAAATATGCCATCTGCTTTCACCCCATCATTCTCCCCTCTGTTCTTTCCATACCTTCCATTAAGATCATCCATGGTATACTCCTGTGTGTGTAGTAGCATTTGGCATGTGTATCTCCACATGTCTTATAGAGAAATTTATTTTTTCAAGGATTTACAGCATCGTGAAAATGGGGGACAGCACATAAAATATTTGCAGTGCTGCACTATTTCATTCTGGGCCATTCAGCTTCATCAGGTTTTCCACGTGCATTGATGAAATCAAAAAGAGAGAACCCATTTCCAGTTCTGGAAAGCCTTAGAAGAATTTAACAGTGAAATAGCAGTCATTCACCAGCAGCTGTCTATCTGCATGCTGAAGATTTTCATCAATAATGCACAAGATAACATCTCTCAAGTTGAAAGAGCAGTAGGATTGGCATCAATTGTACTTAATCGAGCATCATACACAAACTAGACAGTGACACCCCGAGCACTGACAGCATCCATTACATTAAAATATATACATCCCTTGTTTGGAAACCTTATGTAAACTTGACAACACTTGAACTTTTTTTCTTTCTAAAGTCTGATTTCAGTGGCACTGAGATTAATAATATTTCTCTGTTATTTCAGAGGGTGATGAGACAGGAGTGATGGACAGCCTGCTGGAGGCCTTGCAGTCAGGAGCAGCCTTCAGAGATCGCAGGAAACGAGCACCAAGAGGACAAGGTAAGATGTTTTCTAGCAACTTTCAGTTAGAAACTGACTGAGAAAAAGCCATTCTGCAAAGATTTACCAACAGTTTTCACTGAAAAACTGTTGAGCTACTGTGAAAACTCAGCAGGTCCTTGTGATCATGGATTTTAACTTGATAGCTATCAAGTTTAAGTGTCTTCAGCTAACTATGACATAGTGTTTGGAATGGCATTTAAAGCATTGCTGCACCAAGTGTGTTTCTCTTCATCTTTAAAACTGTAAGTATAATTAATTTATTATAGGTGGTGCTGTGAAAAATACTAGCTACTTAACACCAATTAGAGTTTGAGCATATAGGTGATAGTCTTTTTCAAGCACTGCTTTGAAATATGTTCTGGTTTGGTTGGAAGTTATAGCATGGGTAGTCATTAAAGTCAAATTACAATTAAGTAGCTTCACTTTCTTGAGGAAGACAATAGTATTGTACTGAAGTTACTGTGGTTTGCTGCTTCAGTCTGAGCAATTACTGCTTCCAGCAAATCTGGTTTTGAGAAAAATTGAGAGAAGGTGAAGCAGCTGCAGTGCTTTTTCTATTCCTTTCTTTACTTACAAGATGCCAGTTGCATGCAGTTTGTGAGCTGCATTTACTCTTCACAAGGCTCATGCTATTATACTGTATTTTGCAATTTTTCATTTAAAACATGTCTTGCCGAGAAGAATAGTATTTAAAATTTACAGTTGAAAACACTAGTTATTTGGCATAAAGTCAAAAGCTGCTGTTGGGTATGTGCTGGCAAAGGTTTGGTAAAGTGGAATAACCTCATTTTATAAATAAGCCATGTTTATCTACTCCATGTGCTAGGGCTAGATGCATGGTGGCTGATTGGTTTGTTGTGTTTTTTTTTAGAGGAACAGAAGAGTAAAAACCAATTCCAATACTTTCTTTCAACTAGCTAGCAAAGATGGGATGTAATTATTATTTGCCATATGACTGATCTTACGGAAAAAAAATAAAAAATGTCACAATTTGTTCATACGAAGAAATTAATTTGGCTACAGTTCCAGTATCATTCTTAATTCAGAGCTTGTTTCTGCTTCCAGATTGGAACTGAAAGAACTCCTAGATCAAAATATGGGTGTTTTTCTAGTATCTTGAGAAATATCAATGTGAGAGATGGTCTCTCTGTGTTATGGCTTGAGGAGAGATTTGCCACTCGGTGGTCAAGGAAAGCTTTCAGGGGCCAGAGGAGATAGCACAAAACCTGCTGGAGCTGAGCAAGCCAATGAGATGTCTGCAAGCAGGTCCCAAACCATTGACTCCCCTGCAACTATAGGGGTGGAGTTGATTTTTAAATCCCTTTTATTTCTCTCTGTTTCATAAAGTCCCTTTGACCTAGGTGTGTTTGAAATGTCATTGTGTCAGTTGAGATTCTAGTGGGGTCTGGCTTTTAAACTTCAGGAGTTTATCCCCTTCAGAGAACTTACTGTGGGAAAAGGTGGAGGTAACCTGCTTCCAAGCTCTGGCCAACTCTAAGTCTTCACATAAGTGGGTAAAGCCATTATATAAAGTTTTCAGGGGGTAGCTAAACATCTAGACAAGAGACATTAAATGTTAATCCCAGTGAAGTTTCTGATTTAAACTATTGTGTAAATCTTCTCAGAGGGTTTAGGAACATACATGCCATCTGGTTCAGTAACATGTCAGCAAAGCAGAAGACACTGAAAACTACGGTTTTGACATCTCTAAGCAGTTAATTATAGCATGAAAAAAATTCAGGGAGCATGTTTACAAACTTCCATATCTTTCCTTAAAAGATGGAAGGGATAATGTCATTTTTCTCTTTGATACACATTGGACTATTCTGGAGAGTTTTATCCAGTGAGAGTTTAGTAAATGGTTAACTCCATGTCTCCTGTCATAGAGGAGAAGGAAGAAAAATTCAATAAAGCATCTAGAAGGTGACAACCCTCTACAATCAGTAGACCATGACAGTTTGTGTCTTGGATTTTCTCCCAGTGGTTTCACAGAGTCCGACCTTAATGAGTGTATGATTCAAAGTACTTAAATTTAAGTCACAGGAGCAAACTGTAGCATCACTACTAGTGGCATTCTTGATCAGTTTGGCTCAAAAGACAGAACCTCACAAGTTTTCAAAAGAAGCACCTCTGAAATGCAATGTGTTCACTTGGATAACAGACTCCAATGACTACAGGCCTACAGGAACCTAGAAGAGTGTCCTTCCACCCAAGATACCTGGGCAATTAGTGGCTTTCACAGAGGTCAGTGATGTGCCATGTGTCAGATGGTTGCACTTCAATGGTCACATCTTTAAAGTGTTCCAAGAGTAAGAGACAGGCTGACTGGGCAAGAGGTGGAACCAGGATGAGAGCAGTACTCTGTTAGTCTAGAATGGCAGCCCTGCCCAGAGACAGACCACTCATCTCACAGCTTTCCTACTGGGCAGAAACCTTTTGGTAAAACACACAGGTTTGAAAAGGTAAAATTAATTTAAAATATGCTTTACTGCGTTGGCTTCACTTGATTGCTAAGCCTGTAAACAAAAGCTACACTTCAATGGCTTGCATTATAACTACAGACTTTTCCAGTAAAAGTCATTTTGTTATCAGGTCATGGAAGTAATAATAAATTCCTGGCCTCCTCCCCTAGTTTTCTATTTCATTGGACTCTTCTTATGTATTCTTTTTTATGTAGAATTTTCAATGCAAAAAAAGTTTTCTGTGTGGTTTCTCCCTCCCAAGCTTATTCTCCTGTCTTTATTGTTTCTAGCTACTAGATTTTAAGTATAGATTGCTTTGCTTATAGAAGCTATAAAATAATAATTAGAAATCAATTTCTAGAGCTGTTGCTTCTTCTTCCAAAAATAGACTTGCTTTTTGCAAGTTTGCTAATACAGGAATGAGAGCATAGTGAGCACAGGGTATTAGGTGGCATTCATCACAGGGTGCCAGTTTAAAATGTGTGTCCAGTGCTACTGTTGTGCCAATTATCCCTGACCTTTTCTTCTGGCCTTGGGGTATGATATTATTAAAGAAGACTGATTCAGGAATATTTTCCCTCTAATATTAGTTTAAGCAAATTTCTGCACAGGGCTAACTATTCTGTTAGGGTTTTTTTCTGTTAAGCTGCTAAATTTTTTGCCTTGGAATTTTAAGTTTTATTTTTTGGAAATGTTAATAAGCAATGCCCTCCTGTACTTACAAACTATTGCAACTGCAGTGCTGATATGTCCTTGATTTCTGGGGGCTTTCACTGCTGGGAGAGCACAGCTACAAGGAACATACATGCAGGTTCTTTCTGCTTTAGATTTCAGTGTTAAGTGTGTTCATCAAACATTTAACATGGTCTGTTAGTACACATTTTTGGGGTTATTTTTTTAATCCATGCATCACAATGCAGTCAGTACAGTGAGATACATGGTAGGCACTGCTTAGGAACTTGTGAGTTGTTGCACTGTCATGACTATTCCCATATTGGCAGTACACCTTAAGAGTGACAGAGAATGAACCTCATTTCTTCAGTTACAACATGGGATCTGAATCTTATGTAAGCCATCTGAAGGACTGCCACTGCTTGTTTTAAATTCTCTTAAGATGAAAAGAAGTTGAGACAATGGAATATTACTACTTCTTAATGACTTTTGATAATTTTCAGATGGCTTTCAGGCTCTTCCTTTAATTAGAAAATGAAAAAAAAAAAAGTGGGTGTGTATTTTATATTGAAGTTCATAAGAATTATAGTACAAAGGTTATAGATTTTGAAATTGTGTCTTCTGCTTGAAGACATAGCTATGCCTGAAATTCAAGGCTGACTTCTATGTTTACCTTTGCATTGATACTAAATGCATTCTTGAGAGTTAGGTTTCAGGTGCACAATCCCTATTTACTTAAAAACACATTCAGTCCAAGTGTATCTGCTTTACTGAAAGCTGAAGGTTTATGTATGTAGCAGTTTTGTACATAAACTGATTTTTGACATGCTTGCATCTGTCTGAGAACTGATGAGAAGTTTTATCAGTGTTAAAATCCAAAAATGTGGTAGGTGCACTTTTAACAAGTCATGGCTTATGCTCAACTAAAATGGTGCTGGAATTGCCTTGTTGACATCTTTTAGTTGACCCGTGTCATCATCTTTATCATTAAGTATCTGTTAAGAAGTTAGAAATATTTGTAATGGACTATAAAAATTATAGTCTCAAGGGCTTAAACAAAACAAAACCAACCAACCAAAAAAAAAAAACCAAACCCACAAAACCCAACAGTATGTATTTTAAACATATTTGGTTATCTTTTTTAAAGTTCTCATAATAAACAACTAATATTCCAATTGTTATACTCAGCACTCTCAGTTTTTTGTTATTTTACTTTGAGAAGCTATTTAAGAGCTTGTTTGCTATCTGTTATATAATGTAGGTTTTTTGCTTATAGTTGGGAATTGTGGACTAATGAGACTTAGACATATTATCCAAGTGCTTCAGAGTTATCACAACTACAACAGCAAGAGCTAAACAAGGATCACTGATAATAAATTCACTGGTTTTACCATGGAGGCATTACTGAGAGATTTAAGTTTGCATTTATTTCTAAATATAAATATGAGTTGTATAAGGAAAATCTATTTATAATACCATTCAAATTGAGTCTTAGTAAATTACCTTAGTCCGGGGAGCTTCATAAACAGTCCTAAAGCTATTACAAAATAGGTATTTGTGGTGTGATCTGTTTTTACTGTGTATGCACTTTGGCTTATGCTTTTTGTAATTAAAGTAGTAATATCAGATAATATATTATTCTGGTGGCTTAGCATGAAGGCAACAGCTGCAGCATGAGAAGGTTTTACTTGGCATTTCAGAGGAATTCTGCTTACAAAGCAGGGTGAGACAGAAGTCATGAAAAAGGGAGAGAAAAAGGAGCTAAAGCAGACTTTAACCTCCAGCCTGCTTAGCCTGGCTTGTCCAGGATTTTAGATGGACAACACCCTTGAGCATTCAGGGGGTGAAGAGGCTCTGCAAACACCTCATGACTAACAAGAATATGGACATAAAGACAAAAATTCAGGGATTGTATACATTTGGATGGCTGTTTTCACTTGTTACAGTGTTCATTGCCCTTCTCTGCAGCAAGACGATTGATTAGTTGTCTTTCAAATTGATTTCTCCAATCTTGGTATGCATGAGACTGTTCACGTGTTGAAATAAGAGTGTTTAAAGTACTTAGGAATGTTTGGTAAACTAGGCAGACAAAGAGAAGTGGCATTGTAAACACATGGCTTTGGATGTGTTGCTTTATGCTGCTTTGTCTAAGTTATGCCAATTTTTTTTTATCTATTTTTTTTTCCCGAGATAATAATTTTATCTGAATCAAGGAAAATGTGCCATGAAAATGTGCCATGAAATAAATGGCAATGGCATATACACAGTCCAAAAGATGTCCTTCAAAAAGATGGTGCCATATAATTGTTATGGATTACATCTGAATTTGACATTCATCTAAAGTGTTTAGTAACTTACACAGGCTGAGGAAAGTTATGTGCCCCTTGCTTTCTCAGTACAAGTGCTGTAAAATGTGTTCCAGTGTGGTGGAAAAGCATTATATAAAACATAGCACTGAAAGTATCAGATCATTCTTCAAGTATTAACACTTCAAGAAATCAATGCTGGTGATGCTTAACTCATCAAATTGTCTTAAGATCCCAAAATATAAGATTCTAATGTTTTGTGATTTAATGGGCACATTGCCCATCAATGCTGATGAGGGCTACATGGAAGTACTGAGGATTATTTTGCAGCCTAATGACAGTGATAAGTTGCATCGTGTAACAGATGAGCTTATGCCAGCCCGTTGAAGGGCTGTGCCAGTTGCTTCAGATATTGAAACCATTAGATTTTGTTATTTGAAGGTTTTTTTGGCTGCTGGATCACAGGGCTCTGCAGGTATCCACAACAGCTACAGAGTTCATACAGAGTGTGTATTGCAGAGTTTCTTTTCTGGAGAGTTGACTTGGCACAGTTGCTTCTGAAGGTTGGACAAGGCTTTGGAATTCCAAAAGCCTTTTTGAATGTCCTACATTGTCAAATAGATTTTTACAAGTAAAACGAAGCTTTTTCTGAGATCCAGAGACTTGTTCACAAAGTACCCAGCCTCTCCAAAAGAGGAATCCAGAAGGAGCTGCCAAGCTTCTTGCTAGAATTTAGTGTGAGTTGGAAGTCACCCACTCTTCTGAGTTCTTTTTTTTTTTTTTTTCTTAATTCACACTGAATCTTAAAGTGGTTCTATTTTAATGAGGTAGATCTTGCTAGATGTTAAGGCCTACATTTCTAGAGATGAATAGCTGAGTTTTGGCTACATCTGTATGTGGTAGCTGAAGTTAGAGAAACTACTGGTACAGGCAGAGAAAAGATATTCATGCTTTCATTTACCAACTGCTTGAGTAGTAATGAATGACACGCAAGGCTAACTTGATTTGCATTTGGACATTGGAATTTTCTTTGTCAGCACTGACACTGTTATCATGCAATTATTGTGAAACACTTCTATCTGAAACATTTTCTGCCGCAGTGCTGTTTACTGAGGTAATGCACGTTGTCTTTAATATTTTAATATATATACATAATGAATGGAAAGGAAGGGAAAGAGATGAAAATCGCTGTTGCAGTGTATGACTTGGTAGCAGATTAATTTAACTGACATCAGGTCAGAGCAGTTGTTTTGCAGATAGAGATGCTTTCAGCTCCATCCTGTTCTAGGCACGTCGTGTGGAATCGACAGCGCTCGTAACCTCAGCTCAGAGACACTGTCCCAGGTTTTTTACTGGTGGTTGTCATCTTGACTGTAAAACCTTAATTAGTTTACTTTCTACAAAGATAATATTCACCCTGCGCTTCATGACATAACAGAACAAATCATAGAAATTCTAATTTTCTTGTTGTATTATCAGGAGAAAATGAGATTCTTTTCTCAGCATACCCAAAATAATAGTGTTTAGTTATAAAGCACTGGTATTATCTTAGCAGTAGACACATATTAGTGTTTAGGCAGTTATGTCACTATGTGAGAAGCCAGAATAACAGTTGCTATTTAATGCATAACCCTTTTTACTTTAATATTTTTAGCTTAATAATCTGTCACATCTTAAATTAAGGATCTGAGCCAGGGTGTTCAACAACACAGGGACAGGTAGAGGCCAGAAGTGTCTGTTGGACAAAGAGGCTAAAAAGATGTCTACAAATGATAGAAAACCTCTGCCCAGAGAAAGGGGTAGGAGGACACTGCATCATTTCCCCCTGTGGAGCAAACCATATTTCTGTCTCTTTATAGCTTAAGTATCTTCCTTATTTCTTGCAGAGAAAAAGAAATCTTAGGTTATTTATGTTTAGCTTGTTCCTTGCATACTTTCTTGAGATGTATTGCATGGTGGGTTGGGTGATCTCTTTGCAATAGCCACCTTCAGCAGTTGGTTGAATGCCTTTGTTTAGCTAAGTCAACTGAGACTGATTTGAGGGTATTACTATTTTTCTTAAATTTTTCTCTAACAGGCAAGAAACCTTTGTTTTGTTTTGCTTGGGTTTTTGTTCCCCTGCAGTTTTTTGTTTTACATAGCTTTTGGTAGGTTAGTATTTGGGCGAGCTGAGCAATTTATGTGTATTGACTGATCCCTTATAAACACTTGGCTGCCAATATTTTATTTTGTTTGCTGACTTGTGTAGTTCTCATTTAGCTTAATTTTTACAGAAGGCTGTTTCTAGACAATTTCTGGTGGAAATACACTGTAAATTAGATTATACTGGTCAAGTTTTAATGTTCCAATTAAGGTTTGCATGCAAAAGAGCAATTTTTAATGCATTTTTAGCGTTCTGTAATGAATGATTAAGATACTGAACTGGAGAGTACTATTGCAAATACAAGATCAAAGAATGGACGTCAATGATAGGCAACAAAATAATCTGAAACAGTAGAATTTTCCTGTGAAAAATAACAGTTTTAGCTGAAGAAGCAAACAAGTCTTAATTGGAGTTATAGATAAGACTTTATAAGATCTGTGTTATTTTTCCCTTGCTTAAACTTTTGCTATTATAATGATCTTAATTAGAAACATGCTACCAAAAAACACACTTTGATCTTCATATAAAGCTTATTACAAGTGGAAAATTCTACCAATTTAGGGCTATAGATTTTGTAATATCAGCTCAGCCTGAATTTGATTACTTTTATGCTTCTAGGAATTTTGGAGAAGATACTATAGGAAGGTATTTTGTATATTGGCATGCTGTTGGCTAGTTTTGTAATGTGGTTTTTTTTGCATATTTCTACAAAGCCTCTTTGGCCATTCATTTGTAATATATTTGGCTTAAAAGACTACAGGTCTGACTTTGCATGTGTCATGGTTTAGACCCAGCCAGCAACCAAGCACCACACAGCCAGTGGTTTCTCCCTCTCACAGTGGTGTGTGGACAAGAATTGGGGAAAAAAAAAATATTTCTAGGTTAAGATAATAATAGTTTAATATCTAAAATAAAATTATAATAGTAAAGAAAAGGAGTATAGCCAATAAAATAAATAAGAATAGAACCCAAGGAAGGCAAGTGATGCACAATGCAGTTGCTCACCACCTGCTGGCCAATGCCCAGCCAATCCCCAAGCAGTGATCTGCCCCTCTGTCAGCTCCCCCCAGTTGATATACTGGTTCCAGTGCCCCATGGTGTGGAATACCCCCTTGGCTAGATCAAGTGTCCCAGCCTCTGGAGCACCTGCTCACTGGCAGAGCATGGGAACTGATGAAATCCATGACTTAGGGTAAGTGCTACTTGGTGACAACTAAACCACCAGTGTTACCAGCACAATTCTCACACTGGATCCAGACCACAGCCCTGTACCAGCTACTGGGAGGAAAACGAACTGTGTCCCAGCTGAAAGCAGCACAGCATGGCAATGCTCTTTGTCAGATTCCATTTCCCAGTGTTGTGCTGCAGGCAAGTTTACATTTCAGGGAGCATATGGAGACCTGGTCTAGCCACATTTTCAACACAGCTTCCCGCCAGTATCTCCACTGCCTTGCTGAAACTGGAGCACAGGTGGTTCCTCTCATTATTGTGCATTATTGCCTCAACAGAATGGAGCTGAGCTGTTCCATTTGTAATATATGTAATATATGAAGTTCCAAAATTGCTCTGGCATCCTCAAAACTATCAGTGCTAGTTAATTGTAGCACATTTGTATTGCTAGATTGTTTCACTTAGAATACTGTTACGTTTTAAAGGGTGCTGCAATTAGGTTGAAGTTATTTTTAATGACTAATAAAAACAGATGTGAGATATTGATGATGTGGGTTAATTTTAATAGTGATGTATTTCGAGTAACTCTTAATTCCAAGTCCTAGAATGATCTATAAAAAGAAGACACCAACCTTGAAAGAGTTAGTTTGGTTTAGTCCTCATCAAAACAAACTTAGAAGGTAATATTTGGTCCAATTTGTTGTGTTTGTCTCGGTACAAGATCTCTGCATATTACATTCCTGATTTCTATTTTGGAGGAAAAAGTGATATAGGCTGTAAGGTTTGTGAGTATATTACAACTAGTGTATTTTTCAGTGTGTGGATTAGCTCATCCTCTTTTATCCTCTCATGGACACAGAACATCATAATATTGTTATTTAAAAACCATATACCTATGGTACAGTGTCTTCCAGATGGATGTCTAAAACTAAACAAGATACTGAAGTTCTTTGTTAGATCTATATTTATGTTTACTTTTCATTTTCACTGCGTTTTCTGTGGGTTTTTTGCTTCCATTTCTGTTAATGCATTACTTATTTCTTCTGTTGTTGAAGAGGATTCTATTTAAATAATAAGTCCAGAATATAAAACTGCACAATAGTGTCTGTGTGCTTGTAACTCCATGAATATATTACTGGAGTGTGATTTACCATTTCTGCATTTTTTTTACTACAAATTTAAGGTACAAAGAAAAATAGACGTATCATACAGAAACAGGGAAAATGTTCAGTTATTGTGATGATTGTGTTTTTTGTGGTTTTGTTTTGGTTTTTTTTTTTTTTTAAATTAAACTATTCCTAGAATAACATAATAGGAAGAAAAAAATCTTATTTACAGCATTCCTGCAGAAGCTCATCTTCCTCAAGTGTTTACAGTGAGTTTTTGGATACTTTAGAACTACAGTGGTATCACTGGTGGCTTATGAGACAGTGCTCAAGGTGAAACTTCACCACTTCTCAGGGCATGTGTGAAGGCTCTTGGGATGAAAGGTTCATTAGGTCAGTCTGTAGAAGCTGTCACTCAGACTAAGCAGACAAGGGAACATATTTGGGTATTTTTTTCCCTCAAGTGACAAAAGGAGGAATAATCCAACTTTCAGAGGATACAGTGTTTTCCTTCTGTAATCAGGTTACCATGTTAAATTATAGCTTTGAGCTCTGCAAGAATTATGGATAAAAGAGAATTGGATGGGAGGATAAGAAAGGTCCTTGCTTTTGAATTAAGTTGATTTGAGGATAAAACCAATTTTCAGCCTTACTAGGGGCTGGTTAAAATCTTGGAAATTAATACATGTTTTTATATATATATATATAT
>JANHGL010025685.1:155861-277669 GCA_024611195.1 Ceyx melanurus
TTTATGTGAAAAAACATACCAAACATTTTATATTTCACAAACTGATGCATGAGTGACCTTATTTTAGAAAATTCCTATTTTCCTTCCCATGTTTTTATATATATATATATATATATATATGTACATCTAAAGATGCTTCACAGTTTCTTTACATGCAAACACTGCTTATTACAAGGTAGGTTTGACACACTGCTTATTACAAGGTGGGTCTGACAACAGCATATTTCATTTTTACATCATCTTTACTAAAGTGAAAGCCTTAAGGGGAGATTTACTACAAGTTTCATTTCTTCTCCTAATGGCTAACCACTCTGAAGGAAGCTAGAATTATATTTATGGACACTTTTGAATATTTATTTTATGTTGAAATAATGTAGAGTATTACTAAGGAATATACATTTCAGAAAAAGATGATATCTCTTCACTGAAGGCAATCATTATTTCCTTTTAAAGCAGAAGCAACATATCTAAATGAGCAGCTTTTCAGTTTATTTCCCTGTTGTGCTTAAAATTCTTAGGAAAATCTTCCAAAAAGCATTGTTAAAGAATTGGAAAGTTTGGTAGCAGCACGGGGAGAGAATTTAGGGGTCTATATAAGCTTTTAAAAAGCTGGTTTAGCACTTTGCTGGAATTACATTTCTGTTACAGCTCTTATTGTTAGAAAAGTAGTTGAAAGGATGAAACATTCCAACACAAAGCAATCCAATGGAACATAAAACCTGGAGAGAAATTGTTCTTCACTTTAGGGAGTTATTCCAAGGTCTACAAAAATTTCTCTTAATTCTGGCCACATAAATATAATGGAGGATAAAATTGCATCCCTGGAGAGCAAGACAAACCCATTTTGTACTTGATTGAGTGTCAGTTGTCAGGTATTGAAGATGAATTAGGAAGCCTCAATGCATCCCACAAGTTTGGGTGAGCCTGGAGACAGGGACTGATGTGGGTGCAGAACTGCCCTTGGTGTTTGATATTAAGGCCACCCATTTGCAAACAGCACCCATGTATTTCAATATCCACTGAAACATTTCTCTCCTGCCATATGGGGGTAAGATGGTGTGTGTGAGGGGGAGTGCACATGCACATATGTACACATATCCTGGTAAAATATCCTGAACAGCTTCAATACGTTATAGTCTGTTGATTGTGGGGCTTTTTTGTCTTCCAGGATAGCATCAATTATGTGGGTTTTGCTTTGCTGACATATCACAGGGACATTTAGTGTTCAGAGAACTATTCCAAATTGCCTGTGTAAACTCTTTTTTTGCACTGAAGCTTCACTTAATATCAAGATTATTTTTGCATTTTCACTGATAGTTTTCTAGATACAGGTCATTAGATAAAATCCATTTTAGGTTTTGTTCTCCTACGAAATTTTGGCAAATAAGGCTCTCATTTCCTGTGATTGTTTTGCATTTGTCTTCATACCTACAGTATTCCGGATGAATACAATAATCTGTCATAAATAAAAGTAAAGCATAACATGAAAGAAATTACTGGAGGGCAGGGGAGATAACTAACAAAACACAAAGCACCTTGTTTTGCTCTTGTTCTATTTGAAACCTCTTAGAACAGCACATTTATTATGCTCACAGGTAGTTCTCTGGCTTGTAGTCCAATGCCTCATTTTGGAGCTCATTTTACCATCCAGATGTCAGTAGTAACATCTTCAACACAATATCCAATTTGCTTCTGTGGCTAGAATCCCTGACTTGGAAAAATCTGTTGACATTTTCAGAGGGGAAAAAAAAGCTTTCAATTGTCAGAGGTTTCTGTAACTGGATGTATAATGTGGTATTTTTTGTTTAAAACAAAACAACAAACTAAAACAAACATGAAGCAACAAAAAAGCACAAAAGTCTTCATTTATTGCCTTCAGCTCCTGAAAGTGTGATTTGGCCCATGTTGTCATGAATACAATTAGCAGCATGACAAAAATAGTCTAAAATCCTTCCAAATTTTGATGTGTCTTGGTATTTTTCATGTTCTCAAAACATGTCTCCTGTGTCCTATGGCTTCTTTACAGTTGATCTGTATTGAAGTATAGAGAGATCAACCTAACCTTAGTTATTCATGTCTTTTGTTTCAAAGCTCCTCATGTATTGTGGAAAAACTTTTAAATGTCTCTGTGTAAAATGCGAAAGTTGATTCTAAATTCTGTACCCACTAGCTGTCTTTCAGTTGTGTCATCTTTTAGTGATATACACTGGAGAAATTATCCCAACTCTGCCAACAGATCAAAACATTTTAGAAAGGGAAATGGTGCAAGAGGATTCTTAAAGCATCCCTGAAACATCAATCTGAGAGCAAAGCTTGGCGAGTGGTGATGATGAGCACTGTTACTCTGAGAATGACAGAGGTAGAAGTGTATAAAACCAAAGTATTTATAGTTTTTAGTTGCACAGAGTTATTTTTCAATAGGATGGCAATAACTTCAGACTGCTAAGGACCTTTAAAAAAGTTTCTTATAAATGGACCTATTAGGGATTGTTGGTAGCAGACATCTGGAAAATAGTGTTGGAACAGTTTCCTAGTGTAAAATACTTTTATAGGGCTTTGGACTAGCAGAGTTTGAATATGAGACAGCATATTTTAACTATAAGTAGGAGCTTTTCTTAAAATGTGATTTATTTTTTTTTATCCTGAGGATTAAGGAAGGATATAGCAGAATAAATTACGAAAAGCAAACTTAGAAACAATGCTATCTTCTTCAGACTACAGTTATACAGCATTTTTAGACAGGTCTGTTAAATTTAGGCCCCAATACATTACCAGGTTCTTGTGTATAAGTTTATTGGTGTTGTGAGGAATGCCATGAATCCAGATATAGGGTAAAAGGGCTTCTTCTTCGGTGACATATTTTATGTTCCCATTATTCTGTTTATAAAATATGAAGGTATATTTCTTTCGAAACATCATTTTTTGCTTGTAAGTGGGAAAAAATAGTTTTATCTCAATAGAAGCAGCCTGAAAACAAGAAAGAAAGAAACTGCAGCACCAGCTATTAAATGGATGTGTTTAATACAGAACTGTGGATCAGATCCACAAATAGTAACTGAATCTGAATAGAAGTTCTGTTTTCTAACAAAGAAAATAAAGTTTTTTCTTTGTTTGTGTTGTGAAGGAAAAGCATCATGGTGTGTTGAGGATAGGTGTGTGCATGCCTAGTGTGTTTCTTTGTGCTGCAGAGACTCTTATGCTCTGATTCACTTCTAGAAATGTTTTGGGTAGTAGGAAAAATCTCCTTAGCTTGAGAAGGTTTTGGTTTTCTTTGAGAACAGGAGGCTCTGTATTCTCCTCCTTCCAATGAAACACATGATAAAAGTATTGGGGAACAAGAATTTCACTTAAAGAAAAATACATTATAAAGATATCCAAATCTATAAGATAAATCAGGTTAAAAAATAATTAGAATCAGAATTGCAGAAATCATGTGGGAAAATAATTATTGTGAGGAAACAAAACCTTGTTTTTCAGTTTACAGTGTTATGAAAGTGTTCTTGTTACATTAGGGCAAACAACAAATGCAGTAAGTTTTAAAGAAAGAACATAAATCTTCTGTGCTTGGAAACCAGAGCAAAAGTGTTGTTAAAACTCTGTCTTGGACTTTTCTGAATGTCCTCCTCTCTTTGGCAGTGCCCTGTGAAACAGGCTCCGGGACAGAGCAGGAAACACAGTACAGCAGTGGTGGAGCTGCTTTCTGGCTAAGCAGAGAAAGCTTCAAGATGACACCAAATATGTGATGGGAGAATATTTGTCCAGTTTAAGAGTTTTGCATCTCATAGATTTAACATAAAAAATATTTGATGTGTGTAGGACTGCATAACCTTTAATTTACATTTCCAACTCCAGGGGAGTAAACTTTTTTATTTGTTATATAAATAGCTAAGTATTTTTAAGGGGTTTGGTTTTTATTTTTTGAAGGGACTTCCTTTGAAACAAGTAGCATTAAAACGTTGCACTTGATTTTTCAGTCGATTTTTTTTTTTTTTTTTTTAAGAAAAATTCTCTCATATAATATCTTGCTTCTACTAGCAGTGTTTAAAGTTAAGTATAAGTAGTATAGACTCTGGATTTAGCCTTTTGAAATTTATTCAATATGAATTTACTGTGATGATGGGCTAATTAGTTAAAGTTCACTGAGTTTAGCAAAACATACAGTGTTTGATTCAGAGAGATAAATCTATGGTCTGTCAACCTTTTCAGACATAAGCCTTCTTTCAACATTAGCTGACAGGTAGTCAGCCCATCAGGCCTGAGGATGTGCTCAGAGCAGATCATCTTTTCACTCTTGACTAGTTATTTCTCTTATCAAGCATAATTCACACCTGGCAGATGGAAAGTTGGGAGGACCAAAGGAAGTATTCCAAGCCTCCTTCCCCTTCCTTCATGCAGTATGGAGTGGTTTGTAGATGTGGCTTCAAATCACATTCCTCTGTTTCAGGATTTTGTTTTCATGGATAAACACAATGTATTTTAGTTACTGTAAATGATCTCCTAGGGCTGTATGTTCTGCAATAGGTCTGTTTCACCATGCTTTATTAAAGTAATATTCAGCAAGAAATTTTTATTGCAAGCTTTTTTTGAACATTTTGTATTTCCAGAATACTTTTTTTTTTTTCTTTTTAAAATGATCTTAAAAATGTCTTCACAAGAGAGGTGTTCAGAATTGTTAACTAAAAAGGTTGTTTGTTTGTTTTATTCTACTAGTAATCGATGGTAGGTGTGGATTTATTTTATTTGAAAGGAAAACTATGACCTGTTTCCAAATATATGTTGTTGCTGGAGGCATACAGAAGAATGAGTTTCTATTAGTCATTTACCAAAAACTCTGTCAGTTGGTAGATGTCAGTCATTGCAACCAGGGTACATGGTCTTCAGATTCCTGTGCTGATGGATGCAACTTGCTCACCTGGTGAAAGCAGCTTCCTTGAGAGAGCATTCAAGTACCCAGCAGCAAACTCTGTTCTCATTCAGCTGCTCAAGTACTTTGATCCACTAAGAACTTGTTCCTTGGCTGTAGGAAAGAACTTTAAAAAAAAAACCAAACCCACAAATGTCTCCTTTTACCACACAGAATTTTCTAAGAAGTCATTGCAGAAGCTCTATCATTTTAGCAAAGAAATAAATTGGAAGGGACACAAGGGAAGAACCACAGTGGTTTGAGGAGAGATTGACCTTGTCTGCATTGTGCTTCACCATTAAAATTAATTTTAAGCAGGTGAATAACCCATCTGAATAACATATACAAATTCAAAGCTTATTCTTGAAATATTTGTTGGATCTATAGAAACAAGGAAACGATAACAAGAGAGCTTCAAAAATGAACACACCTCTTTGTTGTCAGATGTTTTAATCTGTATTTGTGTTTACTGTGCACTTGCACACACACCCTTTGATGAGAAGGGGTGTTGTGTCTAATCCCATTTTCAGAACTCATCTTCTGGATGAGTGTAGTTTGGCTCTGATGGGTTGTACACCTGCATGCAGGTGTGGTCTGTGTAGTCAGGTGAGGTCAAACTACTTGGTAATAATGCCTGTGGGAGAAAAAAAAAAGGGGAGTGGAGGGTGAATTAATGACAGTCACTTGATACTGCTTTTGTTTCACCTGCTGGAAGTCTGTCCTACTAGAAGAATCTTGGTCTTCCATGAATTCTTACTTCCAGATGAATGAAATACTGTAGGATTTCATTTTGCTGTAGCCTTATGCCTTCTAAAGGTATGGCCTTTAAATGTCAGTGTTAGAGCATGTATGAAAAAACCACTTTAAATAGAATTACCTGTTTGGAAATCAGTTTTAGTCTGGGTTATAAAATAAGATTTTAATACTGTGCAGGAAAAAACCCCAAACTTGAGTGCCTTCCTCAAGTAAATCTTTGCTAGAATAGCTAAGACATTTAAAGTCAGGGTTCAGGTGATGCCATTAGCAGTTCTGGAGTTTCTCAGAAAGGTTCAGGAAGGTTTCACAGCACTTGTCCATGTGATGCCCACTTGATCCAGAATGTCCATGGATACCACTAGGTGGTACCATTAAACCTTCAGTTCTGAGAATATTCAAACTGACTCAAAATCAAGGTTTTAAAAGGACATAAGTACAGTTATTCATTTATTTGTTTGTTTAGGATTTTGTAGGCTTGGGTTTGTTGTTTTTTTTTTGTCAGTGACTGCAGAAATAAAAAAGAATCCAAAAAGTAATTTAGGTTTTTAATATGAACTGCAGGTTTCCTATGTTTTTCAATGGGGAGTGTCAATGAAGCCAAGCACAAGATCACTTTCATATATATGTAGTTTAATTATCTTCTTAACAAAATATTAACTGCTTATTCTTTGGAGAAACCAACAGTTTCAGTCTGAGATTGTGAATAAGAGATAAGACCCTGTTTTTTCTAATTTACTTGTCATATTTGAGCTCTTGTAAGTGAATGCTTTTCTACAGTAATTAATCTTTTAGTGCTGTCACAAGACCTTGTTAATTCTAACTTCAAAAACCCAAAAACATTACTGTAAATGGATATCTGTTGTAAAATGATGCAACAGCAGAAAAAAACCCCCAACAAACAACAAAACAACTGCACATTGTGGGACACCTAGTAATGAAAACAAAAATGGGGTATTTTTTCATTGACGGTAATGATTGTAATAAGATTAGCAGAAAATAGAACTTTTACACTGATAATGGTTCCTTATCTCATATCTCCTCTTGTATCTCTGATTTAGCTGAGGTGAAGCTTTTCATCTTAGGATATACACAATGCAGTTGCAGACAGCAGGGGGAAGAGTTTGGTCAAATTGCCACTATAACAAACATCTATAAAACAAAACAAAAAATTTACATTACCAATGACAAATCAAAGCTGAAAGTTCAGCCTTGCCTGTTGTCATTCATTGCCATTCATATTTAGAAAGCAGACTGCTGTGATAATTGATTTGATGGTCCAGCTTGAGTGGAAGCACTTCTGGGCATAGCAGGCCTCAGAGATGCCAAAAAAGAAGAAAAGGTGGGAATGAAATAATGCACTGCTTTCTCCTCAGAGGCATGTGGCCCAGTTTTTGAGAACAGAAAAACATGCTTTAGAAGAAGGAAGAAAAAAAACTTAGTAACTCAGTAATAAATACAAAAATGACCATATAGCCTCAGTCAGATAAAAATAGGCATTCAGACAGAGACAATGAGTGTACATATTTTACTGGCAGGTGAATAATAGGAGAATTCTGTGGAAATAATCTGATTTTTAACGGACTCTGTCCATGGGAGTACCTTTTTTTGATGCTTTTTTTTGTGTGACAACAAAAGAAGTTCCCTTTAAAAAAAAAAAAAAAGGAAAAACAACACTAAATTTTTTTAAGCTTTTCAAAGAGGAATTGATAGTTCAGAAGAAGGAAAGGAAAACAGTTACTGAATATGAAAGGCAATATATGCACTTGGATTATCTGAACTCCTATTGAGTTTATTTACTTGTAGCAATAGGTGATAATGAAGCTTGTCTCTGTGTTTTTGACTAGGGGACAGTGTTCACTCATAGCCTCCCGCTGATATGAATAACTTAGGACACTGAAGTGCTAGCTGAGGAAAAAAATAGATTAAAAAACTTTTGAATTCAGTGCTTGACCTCTTAATCACAACTGCCAGCTCTACTGTACACCCTGCCATCTATTTGAAGAACCAAACAAAACCAGATAAGATGTGAACTATTGAAACACAAAAGTGTAATCAGAACTGGCTTGTCTTTTATGTGATGCTTATTTACTTACCACAACAGTGTGGTCCTCTAACTTTGCTGAACTCTTCATATTCATTGTCTTTAATCTTTGATGCACAGCAAAGCAGAAGAATCTGAAATTTCCCAGTAAAGATTAAAAAAGAAAAGCTCAATAAAGTAGCAGGAGGTAGTAAATCATCTCTTCCAGGTCGTATAAGAATGTTACTATCAGTAATTTTCAGTTTTTGGAAGCACCTAGCTTGCCTTAGTAAGATAATAGTTACTGTAAACATGCCAAATATTCGAGGCATATAAAGGAAAGCCTGTAAGAGTCATGCCAAATTATTAGTAGGACATTTCAGATTTTCTTATATATTATGACTTTTTAAATTCCTTTTTTTATTAATTGGAAGCAGAAGCTCAGAATTTGAGAATCCATTAAACACCTGGAAGTGGTATAACATACATGCCAGTATTCCTTTGCATTCTTTCTGATTCTCTTCTGCTTACTTAAAAAAATTTCAGAACATTCCATTTATTTAGGAAACTTAGACATCACATGTGGCATGAAATGTGTTTTGGATCCTTTCTTGCTGTTTGAGGAGAGGAAGGAAAATGAAACGCAGATGCATCAGGAAAACTGACCCTTAATAAAGATTTAATAAAGAATTGATTGGTCTTAATCTCTGTGTTACTTTCTTCCTATAAACATGCAGAAACAGATTTTAGTGCAGTATTAAATGGCCTACATGTCAAATAAAGAGACTCTAAAATTCATCCTCTTAATGTGATGTATATCCAATTTCCACCTCTCTCCCCCCTGCAGCAGCAAGGAAATGAAGATGCTGTCTGACCCTTACAAGGAACGGACATTGCACAAATGTAAAAATCTATGTGCAGGACCCCTGATCCTTTCTGGCTGTAGGAGAGTATCAGTTTGCAGTACCTAATTCACTGCCAGATTAATAGCCTTCCATCAATATTTAAATTATTCTCAGTCACTTTTTCTATTTTTCCTGAACTTTCTCTGCCCTTTGTAAGTTTTTCCCCTTTCTATCCTAGTTGTTTGTTTTCTGGCTGAGAAGAAAAGAATATAGACTAGCTCAGGAAGGCTAAGATTTATCAGCTTTATCCCTTTATCTCTCCTACCTTTCTTGTGAACATCTGTAGTTGGTTTTGCTTGATTGAAGAGAGATGATGATGAAAGAATTTATTCTTTGCAAGGCAGGGTATTTGAGCAGGATTCAGTTGTGCTGGCATCACTGTGCAGATGAACCTATGGTGAGTCTGAAATCCTGGCTGTGTCAGTGTTATATGAAATATTTTAATTAATATGTATTTTTACCTGCAGGGGAATCTTATTTTGGTGCATATTGAATGTTTAAATTATTTTTTTATATATAATAGTACCCACCCCAGTTTAAGGGTTGCCTGTTTCTGCAGCCTATCTTTTTAAGACTTGCTCTACTTCTCTACTTCGCACTGGGATTTTTTTTCTCCCTGCTTTGTTTCCAGCTTTTAGGTGACAAAGCATTTAAATGCTCTTTTTTTTTGTGGTTTTCTAAGAATTTTTGGAAAGTTTCAAACCCAAATGATAGAAGGACTCCAATGACAGTGGTATTTTGGCATTAAAGCAGTCCTAGTGCCTGATGCTGCTGGTGGTGAACTCAACCTTTGCACTCAGATTTCTCTTGAGTTGATTCAGGTTACAAGAAGTAATTATATATGCTTGAATTATTTTGATAAGTATATGGTGCTGTTCTTTGTGTTATATTGCTAGAAATCATTTGGCCATTCTAAAGTATGATCTGCTATCAATAGAATGTACATACTTCCCAGATTTTTAACTTTTGACAAATACTTAGTAGGAATACTTATAACAAGGTGTTGAAATGCTTTTGTGCAAAAGTATTTCTACCTATATAAGCACACAAATGCTGCAAAGTGGTGTAGAATAGAGTTGTTACCATGGTTTGAAGATGATCACATTTTCCACAGTTAGCCTAGACAGAAATTATTTGCCTAAAATATACTTGCATTTCAACAATAAAATGTTTGCAATCTGCTATTTCAAGAACTCTAGGGAAGCAGGATATACTGTCAGCTAGATAGTGACTAGAATGCTATACAGTATTTTCTCCTGAAAGATAATACTATCCTTTTGGAAGACTTGCAAAATACATTCAAATTGAGGTATTTGTCCAAATCTACTTTTTTTTTGGCTTTCATGCTGTAGAACTTTGTGTAGACTATTTATCGTATTTTGGGGAAAGGAAGAAGATATTTTTCAAAGGAGTTTTAGTTGTTGGCAGCTCTTGGAAATTGTCTTAATTATTACTATAGAAATCACCAATTACTGCTTCCATAACTACCTGGTTACCTAGGGATAATATTTGTTTTGTTGTTACACATCCACAGAACTTAGCATTTCAGTACTCCCTTTGCAGCAGTGTATGTTCAATGCCTACATATTATTTATTAAAAAAAAATCTTTTGCTCTATACTGAAAACATTGTTTCCATGCCTTCAAAAGGTCTTATGAAACTGCTTGCTTATGTAAGTGTTGTTGCATTTCACTGCATTGTATAATTTTTTAAAAATTAATACAGTTTAGTAAGTTGCACATTGTTTTTGAGATGTTCAAGAAGAAAAAATGTATCTTCATTATATGAAGTTATTTTAGAGCATTTTTTGTATAGTCTGTTATCAGTAAGCAATAGCAAAAATTTTACTGTATTCCATTTCACTTTAAAGGGCTTTAGGTCATTGATTTGTGTCATATAGCTACTTATAATTTCCGTGTGGTTCCTGTTTAGATAAATACCAACAGAGGCAGTAACTGAAAATTACATCTGCCTACTTACATTTATCAGGAATGCAGTTTGTAGATTTTTTCAGAACAAAACTTCTCTAAGAAGTCTTGATTTGAAAGTAGTGCTGAAGTTCAGTGTCAGATGGGATGCTTCTATTCCTCACAGTCAGAAATGATGTAGCAAGGAAGGTGGGACCAGTGGGATTTGAAGAGTTCAGTTTTAGTTATGGGCGATTGATCCAGACAGAAGGTGATGGCAGGGAGAATGCTCAGCTGCTGAGGAGAGTTGTCTGGATTAACCTGACTGGAGCCTTTGTAGTTTGGTGGTGAGTTAGTCTGGATCTGAACCCCAGATAAATTTTACATGATGCCAAATGTGTGAATTCTTTGTACTTGTGGGACAGCATGTGCTTATTTTTGGTGTTTTTGGAGGCATTTATGGCAAATCATCATATTTCCTAAGTATCCAGAACTGGGTGAGTTTAGTGGAGCTGGATCTAGAAAAGATCTTCCTGCTGAGCACGCTGTAATAAATATGATCAGGCCTTGATTAAAATACAATTTGAGTAGTTTAGATTTCTACTGCAAATTCCATGTAAGCTATTGTATTAATTTCTAGACTAGCACTTCGTAGGCCTTTCTAATGATTTTTTAATGATTTTTTTTTTCTATTTTTAAATTGATCAGCATCCCCAGTCCTTCACTAATTGCATGTGCCTACCTCTCAGGCTTATCTAATCAGCCCATGTCCTGAACAAGGCTTAAGGGCAGAGAAAATCCAGCAAGTGGCCCAAGCTCAGCATCCTAACTGGAGAGGACTGTCTGTAAATGTAAGATTGTAGGAACTACTGCAGTACTTTAGCCTATATGCACATAGATGCTTATGCAGGCCCTTATGTATCCTGACATGAGAAGCCCTGCACTCTGGGAAAAGTGATCGAGAGACCTTTTCACAACTAAACACATTTCCATGGAGCTGTTCCCACTACATTACCTACTTTATTCATAAGAGTAGCTGGAATTGCATAGATAAAATCCCATTTATCCTTTGCAGTATTCTTTTTCTGGTCATCTTTCTCCAAGTGGTAATACAGAAAGGGGAGAGAACTGCAGGGTGGTTGGTAGTTGACGTAGCACGTGTTCACAGGACCATAGAGTTGTCTGGTCTGGAAGGGAATTCTGATTCAAGCTTCTGCTGAAAGAAGGGCCATAGATCAGGGTTTCCTTCCCTGCCAATCTGTCTTGAGTATTTCCAGCAAAAAAGTTGCCAGCACTTGTCTGGGAAGACCACTGTGTTTAAATGCTGTCACAACACATTGGAATTCACCCTGAAAGAACTTGTGTCTTTTCCTCCTCATCCTGTCACTGTGTGCCATATGCTGTAGATGGGGTGTTGAGGGACATGGTTTAGTGGTGATCTGGTGTTGCTGGGTGAACAGTTGGACTTGATGACCAAAAGATTCTATGTCCATGATACCATCTCTGTAACTACAATTTCAAGATTGAAATCATTCTTCCTGTTAGGTAAACCCCAGTGTGGTCGCCAGATGTCAGAACACTTCAGAAAAGAGCTCCGTGGTCTGTAACTGGTTAAATGTGCTTCCCGTACTGTCACATCATTTTTAATAGTCATATGGAATTGCTAAATCATAAAAACAACCTGTCCAAAGCTCTTCTCAAAGCAAAGGAGAGATCAGCACAAAAGCACCTTACTTAAAAAGGAAGAAAGCTATTGGAAGGTGACAGCTGGAATTCCAGTGCTTAATCTGTGTAATTAAAACTTTTCTAAGGAGCAGGAAAAGCAGGTTGGACTTGAGGTAGTTTTAGGAGTTAATTAGCAAGGTCTTTTTGAATATTAAGAATGCCTTTGAAGGATAAAGTTTTGAAAACTAGTTCAGGGCTTTCAAACAGCATAAATTAAGGCAGAAACTTTTTTTTACATATCCTCTAGATGCAGGCAGAATCATCCTCCCTAACAGTGCCATTTCCTTCCATCAGAAATATAATCATACATCCTCCTCTATGTCTGATCTTCATAAGCATTTATTAACTGACTAACAGTACACGAGTAATTTAACTGGAAATAATATTTTGCAGGGGTTTTTTATGCATTCACAGTTGTGAATATTCAGGTCAGTAGCTGTAAATCATAAAATTAGTTTCTTGCAGGCTTGTTACTGTAATATGTTACTGATATTGGAGGTACCAACGTGCACATCACAAGGTACTAGGTGGTCAATTCTAATTAATTTTTTAAAATGTGGTAAAAAGAATACAGTCTTGTCCATGTTTTCTTCTAAAATTTCTACATATTTACATGGGAATATAACAAAATATGGCCTGGTCTGCTTTCACACTGGTCTGGTGGGGTTTTGTAACCATTGGCCAAGAAATTAGACTTCATTTACACTGGCAACTTGGCCATGTCTCTCAAAACATATGGAGAGTATGGGCTTCCACTCTCCATATTTTATGGGCTTTTTAAGCTTTGTTTTGTGAATTAGGTTACTTTTACAGAAATAAGAGGTCTGTGTTTTTGTACTTAGTGTATGGTAAAAATTTAGCAGGTGTAATTTATTTTTACTAATATTTTATTAGTTTTTTTTTTTGTACTTTGCACTTACAGAATTTCCCACTTATGAGCTGTTTTAAACAGCTATTATAACAGCAGAGTGCATCTTGATGTAAAACCAAATAAATTCAGAATTCATGTATTACATTGCTGCAAATTTGGAAAGCAAATCAACCTAAAAATTATGTATCAACAATACAATATATTGAAGTAAGACATACTCAAAATAAGACTTTGAGTATTAGCAAAGTTCTTGTGGGACCTCTAGGCATTGTTTAAAAATAGTGTGTTGTGAACTACAGAACTGCAGCATAGATTTGAAGAAATGTGAATGTACCATTGAGTTACTCTTTCTACAAATGTCCCCTGCAATTAGTATTAGAAAATAATAATCAGGGTGGAGGTATGGTTTTCCACACAGTGATCTATACATGTAATCATGCACCTATAGAGCTATTCATGCTACATCTACACTGCTGCTGTTTCTTTTCAAAAAAAAGCTAAAGGATTACCCATAGCTTCAAATTATTCTGAGGAACTGTTGTTCCCACTGTGCTCTTGAAAGCTGGACTTCGTATTAGTTAGAGGTATGTGGGTGAGAAAGGATTATGAGTTTTGGTAGAAACTCAGTCATTGTGAATCCTTGGCTTTCCTGAGCTCAGGTGAACAGTGCTTGGTTCAGAGAGATTTAGATATTGCCTACATGCTACAAATGAACGTTGAAGATTTCACTCTGGTTTCAATATGTATTGAAGATGTTTAAAAGTTAAAACATTTTATAGGACTCATTCATGTAGCTGTGCTTATTTACAAGTCATTACTTAAGTAAATTTTGATAGAACCCATTTGGCAATTAAGCCTTTAGCTTCCCAAACCTGAAGCTGCACAAGAAAGCATGTTTCTAAACCTCATGATAGAGTCAGGAAACACAGTCCATGTGGCAGCACTGCAAAGGAGGATAAAGATAAAAGTCAGTATATCAAGTTTTACCTCTGATCATTGGTGAATTATTTAGAAGTCTTTTGTCTTCTTACTCTTTAAAAATACATTGTTCTAGAAACGGTAAAAATTTATAAACAGAACTGTCCAAAAGTAAAATGTTCTGATTCTAAGAATAGGAGCCTATTAGTGTTCCCAGTTAAAGAAACAAATAAAAAGATAACCCAAGCTTCCAGTTCATTATAAAACTGTATTTTAATGATAGTATTAAACATTTGTTTTATTCTGGACTAATTTTTACAGATACATATAAAATTTTTGTGTTGAAAAGGCTCATTACAGTTGTGATCTCAGCATGCTCAGACATCATGCTCCAAGGATGGGAATGTTAACTCTGAAAGCTGCATTTCCAGCCCAGTTTGGCTCCATAGTGATGCAGATCTATTTATCATTTAAAATTGTATTTATTATGAAGGCCTTCATGGTTTGTAGTTAAAGCACATTAAAGAATACTAACAAACATAAATTAAATCATGTATTTATTTGTTCACTCTTGTGAATTAATCCAGAAGAAATGGAATCCAAAAGAAGAAAATAGCAGTGGAGCAAATATCAGGTCTCTACTATATGTCACGTCTCTACTATATGTCAGGTCTCTACTATACTTTAGTTCCATTACTTAGGATTTTTGGATGCCTTTTCCTTTGTTACATCTTCCTCACAGTCATAAAAGGTGACAATGATCCTTGTCACATTTGTCAGCGTGCCCTTGTTTTGATTCTAGCAATTTTCAGGAGGAATTACCAAGAAATCCTTCATGTCATGTTATACGTAGGAGTACCTCAGACAATATTTGAATGTAGCAGGCAAATCTCCGAGTAAAATGCTCCATGAGAAAGACTAATATTTAAGAACATACTTTAGACAACCTGTCTGTGGTGCAAATTACAGATGTGAGAGGTAAAATACTTTTAAAGTAAATGTCAAAACATTTTATCATTCAAAGCTACCATGTCTTTTTATCACTTAGTTCATCTTGATGCTGTATAATGAGAATATGCAGGTCTTAAAAGTATCTTTTTGCTGTGCAGAAAAGAAGACTGGAAAATATGTGTCTGTTAACATATTATATGTATGTAAAAGTGGGTTTGTATCTGCAAAGACACACACATACATGTATAAAAATTCTGTGTTGGCACAATTATTTCATGAGGCTACAAAATTTAATTGACCTTAAGCAGATATTAGTTCAAAACGAACTCAGGTAACCTGTGCAAGTTGCTTCTATATAATCTATAAACCTATTGCCACAGCAGTCTGTAAAAACTTGCAAGCTGTCTTATACTGATTTTTTTTTTCTTATTTTTGAGGTGTTTTTAAGCATAAGGTGACCAGTTTAGCCTGTTTACCTTCCAAATGTTTTTTGGGGTTTCTTCCACATTGTTACATTATTTAGATTAAATTATGTCAGCTAAGGATAGGAGATGCAAGTGTGGGTAAAAATATGTGTTAGTTTTGCAGTAGGGGATGTAAGTATTCATAAGTCCTGTGAGATTGAGCTTTCAGGAACATCATCATCATACCTGATCTAGAAAATTGTTTTTGCAGTAAGATCTGGAAAAGGAAAACTTTCCTCATTCTACAAGTTTGTTCACTTAGACACTCTAAAGTTATTTGCAGTACTTCCAGATACTTATCAAGGAAATAGTATTCAAATTATATCTGGTTCCATCTTGATATCCAGGTTATTTGTAGATTTTAGCCAGACTTAGATGAATACAGAATTGTCATTGGCTGTGTCCTTAAAACAAAAAAAAATGAGAAGAACTAAAGAAAAAAAATCTTCACAGATTATTTTGTTGACTTTATTGTAATTTGGCCACTTAGTGGGCAAGATAGTTGTAGTATCTTCTAGTTGTAGTATTTATCTTCTTTTAACTCTTTTATTTCATGAAAGCAAGCTTTTGTATGCTGGGACAAACACAACATAAAGCACTGAAGTATATTAAATACACACTGAGTTTCCAAGTCTTATAGTGCAAAGGTGGCAATCGTCTTTTTGTGGCAGACATGTCACCTTTAAATAGTACTCATTAAGAAGGAATACTTATCAGCAATGAAAAGATGATTGTTTGGTTTTCTAGTTGTGAATTAGTGTTAATTTTAAATATGTGCTTTTCATTTTTTGATCAATATTTTATTTTCAAAGTGATTTGGTCTGTGTAGCCATTTGTTGATTAGCTTGATTTTACCTCTGATGGGCTTTGAGGTGGCAAGTGAGGATCACACAGTTGTTCTAAAATGGGTGAGATTGTGCTGATAGCAGTGCTCTCAGTGAAACAGCATTTTGTTTAAAGTTAATACAAGTTGGTTTTCTTCACCTTTTTCTGCCTTTAAAAGCAGTAAGAAACATCAATGTCATACAGCTAAACCCCTCAGAAGGTGAATATAAAAGTAATGAGGTATTTCTTTCTTTAGCAAAGGGAAAAACACAGTCTTAAAGTAAGAATATGCTTTTATCGTAATGAAAATGGGTTTGTTCTGTTTCACACAGCTTTCATTTAATTGGTGATCTTGCTTGAATAATTTGTTACTTGTATTTTTTAAAGATAGCAGAGCATTCTAAATGTCCATTTATCTTCAGTCCCTTTATTGAAAAGATAAGGGATGTAAGAGTTCACCAAATGCAGTCACTTGGAGTCAGAATACTGTGCTTAAGCTCTCATTTTCCATATGTCTTCTCAGGGTACGAGATGCAGTCTAAAATGTTTTGACATTTTTGTTTGATATCCTCTGATATTTTGTTGACAAATTTTTGCTGACTAATTTGCATATTAAATAATAAAGAGTTTAATGAAAAAGAATCAAGTTAGACAACTCAAAGCTAATTATAATTTTTAGTACAGATGATTAGAAAATTCCTTTTGTATTGTATATTTGGTTTTAGTGCTGATACAGCTCAAAGAAACTTTTCTTGTCATAACCCAGTTTATTTCAAGAAAATTGTGTATATGATTACATGTTTCTCAGGTGCAAATAAACTACACATCCTTGCATTTTTGCCACCCCATACATGATTTCTTTTCATGTCTACCAAGTATAGCTTTGCTACTTGAAAGTCTGCTACTTGAATTTGTGTATGACAAGGTTGGCCAGAGTGGACTCAGCCATCTTGAGTAGTTAGTCTTCAGAGATGCCTTTTATTACTGTTTATTATCTGGTGTTTACATTCACACATTTGTAGCTGAAAACAATGTTTTTATCCATATAAGTCTGAAACTGCTTTGTTGAAAATAATTGAAAGCAGTTGCTTATATCTCTGATCATAAATTATCATTATCTCCCATAAACATAAGTCAAGGCAGTGATTTTATAAATAAAAAAGGATCATTTTAAGTGACTTCACTCTTCTGATCATCTTTATTTGTCACTATCTTTCTCCAAATTTGGGAAATAGCCAAAGTAACACTATAGTGCTTCATCCTTTCATGTATTTGCTCTGTAATAATATTTATGCAGTGGTAGTGGATAACATGGTCTAAAACACTGTAATTCCATTGGACTGTAAATCTGAATGTGAAGAAATAATGCCTTACAAGATCTGCATTAACCAGTGACCAGCAGAATACTTGTCACCATCTGCAGTTGAAATAAATGTCTCTAAATTTATTTAAAATACTTCTCAGTAGTGAACTAGAGTTTATTATGGCAACCCAAGAAAAAGAAATGTATTTGCATTTTAAGAGTATCTGACACTACCTTTTTTGGGGGGTTTACAGAGTATTTTGATAAAGTGGTGTCCTGTTTTATATCTGGTTTCATAATCCAATTTAAGAGCAAATTTGTGAAGATATTAAACTGTGAGGAATTTCAGTTTGGAAACGATTTTCATACAGATAAAGCTATAGTGGTCTTCTGATGTGTGTCATTTTATTCTAACAGAATTCATATAGTGGAAAGGACAACAAGTATAACTTCAAACCCAGGGAGTTGAAATACATTAGTTGAGTCCTCTCATGCAACTTTGAATCTAGTCTGGTTCTGGAAAGAATTCTTTTAAAGTAAAATATGATTGTGACCACACTGAAATGCATATTACAGTTCTGAAATGAAGTAGTTAAGGCTTTGGGGGGGAGAGAGGTGAAAAAGAGCAGCATGAATGTGATGAGAGAGAACCCTGGTGCTTTGACTGTCATCCTGTGCCTGCTTGCTGCTTTGAGCAGAAATGGGATGCTATAGTCAAGGTGACTTACCAGAGCAAAACCCAGGGGCATCTTGACTTTCACATCCCCTTGCTGGATTATGTACAAACGAAAATAGACAGGACCATGGTATTTATGTTGTAGAAGACTAAGTATTTAAAGACATCCTAACAAACTTCCCCTGAAAGCACTGCTGTGCACTAGGCTTGATATCATGACAGTGTCTCTGCAAATGTTTCTGGTCTCGTGGCTTGGTGTTGTGATGCCTCAATGTTATATTGACATTTGTAGCCTTTGCACTGCACATTATTGGCCAATATTTGTGATACGTGACATTCTTGGTAGGTACTGTCAGGTATAATCTATCATGAAACAATCCTTTAGAGCACACACAGAGACCACAGTTTTCTACAGGGACAGGCATCCTTGGGAGGATGATATTCCTTCTAGTTTAAAATTAACTGTGTCCTAGAGAATGAGAGAAAGTTATTAGGCAAGTCCATGTTTAAGGCCAGAATGAGACATCTTGCATTACCAAAATAGAACTAATTTAACTTCAGGTGTGATGCTAGCAATTTAAAATTAGCTGTGTAGCTCAGCACAGCAGATTTCTTATGTGGCCCATGCATGACAATTCTTTTCCACTCAGCTCTAATAAAACCACTTAAATTATTCTCTAGATCTTCAGACAGAAATGTTCCAAAGGCTTTAATTGCATCAACCATGTACCTACTGATAACCTTCCAATCTGCTGCAGCTAGATAGGGAAAAGATAAAGACTTTGAGGACTGATGCAAAAAATTTTAGGTTAATTTAGACTTGTTTTTCAGGTATATGGGCAAGGAGTTCATTTTGCTTCTGTGACCTTTATGAAACAGGAATAAGGTCATGCGTTCTTCTGCTAAGTAAAACAATTTCTACCAAAAAAAATGTAATTATCTTTCTAAATCAGGTATTTTGGGTAAACACATGCCCTCTATTTTCCTTTTGAAGAAAGAGGTACAAAATTCAGATAGAATGGAGGTAAAGCCTTGGCTAGTTGTTCTGCAGCTGAGTTTAGGAAACACATTCTTTCTTGATCAGAGTTGTGGACTAATTGCATGGTCATAATTGAATAAAACTATTTTGTCCTTATGATGAGTAAGGATATAAAAATTACCTAAGTTTTGTAGATATTTCTAGATTCTTCAATTTTATAAATTACTAGAACATGCTTGTAGGTGCAATGCTTAACCATCAGGACTGGATACACATTGGTATACATTTAACGTTTTCAATATAATTTTAAAAACTCATATTAATTTGCATTTTAATATTTTATTTACTCTGATACCATGTTTCATAGAGAAAATTATTATTTTATTGGATATCATTATTTTATTGGATATTATCATCTTTTGGAGCTGTTCTACTGTAATTAACCACACAAAGTAATGAATTGTAAATTACATTTACTTGACTAAAATCTTAAACGAAAAACAAAAGGGTCTGTCCTATGGAAAGCTTTATTGCTTTATTAGAGTTGTGGTAGTGGAGCTCTAGATTAGGGTAACTTTGAATTAATTGTCTAATATAATTTGCTATTAGAAATCTAATGTGTGCCTATAGTCTGGAGGGGCAGAAAGACTTTTCAATATAATTTAATAGTGATAGATGAGTAAAATCAGCTTTTTACCAATTAGATAATGTCTGGCAAAACAAAAGAAGTGTGTATGTGCTGGTGTGTATGTCTATGTGTACACACAACCCTGTTTTCTCTGTATGTATCTACATATATATGTGTACATACAATGAAATAAATACAGGAGCCTGCAGTTTCATCTCATATCTTCTAGAAATAATAGATTCCTTCATTTAATATTTTCATAAAATACTAATGACTTCTGAAATGTGCAATTCCTGCTCTGTTGGTCATTAAGATCTCGGGCTGGTGTTGTGTGAGTAGATGTGTTTAGGAACATTGGTGGGTTCTGGATCAACTGGCACCACCCACAGTAGCTACTTCAGCTCAAATGGGGAGCTGGTGGGAACAGGAATTTGAATTTAATGAAGTTGTATGGAATGTGGTTGGGGACTACATTGTAGGTAAGAATATGAGTTATTCAAAGCTTTCATGGACAATCTTGAAAACAAAGAATTTTATCCTCTGCATTGAAATTGAAGAAAAGCTTCTAGTGGAAAAGGAGTTCAATTTATTTTTTTTTTTTCTCATCATGTGCAGGAATATGTTTTCTAAGCATAGATCTCTGCCTTTGCCCTTCAAGTAGGAGCTTTTTGCTAGGAGGTTAAAATCAGGAAGTATGATGTAAGCATTTTAATGAAAATATACAAAATGTTGGGATTTATTTATTTATTTATTTTGTTCCCAAACAGTATAAAGGTTTAGGGAATGTTAATCTAAAGGGAGCTTTTGTGTGTGTAGTTAATTTAAAACCACAACAGCATAATTGTTAGAATCATTTATCATTATCTCTTCTATTTGCTGCATGGAAGACAGCAATTGCATCAATTCCACAAATGCCAGCATCTGTAATTTTTTCATGTTACAACTTTGGCATTTAAATTGCAGAGAGCAACTCTTTGAGGGGGAAGGGAGGGAGGCTGGAAGGGGAGTAAGTGCTTGGCCTGCAAAGTTTAAAGCTCTTCAGGAGCAGGGCTGTGGTGCTCCTGGTTTAAGAGAGCTGTAAGGCAAGCTGTTTCCCAACAAAGACAGCACCACATATCCTCTTAACACTTTATGCAGGAAAAAAAGGGCTCTTCTCCTGCCTGTATCCCCATGAGATGCACAGGGCTGGATTAAGTACTGCACTCTTGAGCAGCTGCCAAAATGTACAATAAATATCAAAACTTATTTCCTACTCATTTTCTAATAATCTTGACACAACCTGCTAGCAATTTTAAGTTAAAGCACATAAAGATTTATGTGCTGGAACAGGAAAGGTGCTATCAAAGAATTTTAAAGCATCTTTCACGTGAAGTTGCTTGTCCAAACTCTTTCCAGGGTTCACGATTCTATGCAGAATGCCTTCTGCATTAAACCTCAGATTTACTGCATGAAGTTTTTAACATGTGAACTCTGTACATTTTTACATTTAAAAAAACTCATAACGTTATGTACTTGACAGTAGCTTGCAGGCAAAACATCATCATCCAAAGCTTAAGGTTGGCATAAACTTGAGCCTTATGCAAAGTTCACATCTAAGATGCAGAAGATGGGCATATGCTGCCAGCCAACAATATTTCTGTAATTGGTATAATGTTTATAAACAGAAGGAGTTTATGGGGGGAAATTAGCATTTTTCAAAAATACTTCAGGAAAAGGTCTGCTTTTCCTTTTACAGTAACTATTAAGTTTTTTTATTCCTATGGTTGGCTGTTTAAGTTTACAGTTATAAGAGGAACTGGCTAATGTTTGATATTTAACCGTTATGAAAGGAAAATATTGCCCAAGTGAGTTAATCCTACATGATAGAATGATGCCTCTGTTACTGTTGAGTAGCAAAGATTACTACATTCTCTTAAAAAATACTTGAATTCATTTCTTTTTTTTCCTGTGTTCATTCTGACCTATGTGTTTTCGAACTTTTTTCTCACATAAGTATAAGAAGCTGCATTTAAAATGTCAAGATAATCTTAAATCTTACAACTGGTATTGTTTTTCTAAGAACTGAGGTTACTTTCCAGTAGCATTACAGAAATCAGGTTCTATAACTGTTTGAAGGTCATAAGTATGGCTGTTTTTATAGGCTGAGTTTGGTGCATGTTTGAGCTGCCATGGATTTTTCTATTCCTCACTGAGCTTCCCAGATACTTCCTTGTTACTTTTATTTTACATATTCAACATGTGTATCTCAGTTCTCTCCTCATAACATTCACTTTTAATGCCTAATGAAAGCTCTTCAGATAAAATAATTTTTTTAGATTTTGAATATTCATGAACATATAAAATGCTTTGGAGATAGAGGAATGAATATTTTTAATTAATAATTTCTTCCCAAATTCTATTTGTGTTTCAATCCAGTGCTCAGTGCCCATTGAAATGACACTATCCAGATCATAATGTTGTGGGGATGGGGTGTATGGAGCAAGTTTGGGGGGAAACTCTTAGGATTAGATCAAGTGCATGTAATTCTGAAAATTCATACTTAACAAAAAACTTCCTTAAAACCTAAATAAACAAACCACTAATTTATTTTAAAACAGGTTTTATTTTGCTTGCTTCTATTTTAATCCCCGAGGAAAAAAGGCATCGACACGTTGAATAACAAATTATTTTAGCCATTTTTTTTTGTGGGGGGACTATGACTGTTTTTTGTTGTTACTGTGATTGCTTTTAAAGCTACCTTCTTCCACTCTCTTTAATAGCTGGGTGGTATTTAAAAGTAAAAATACTTTTTCAGATTAATAAAGCTGAATGGGAAGACAGAGGAAGGGAGGACATTAAAGACAAAAGAGTCAATTACTTCCTGTGAGTCCCAAGTTCCTTGTATACTATTTAAGATATTCAGCACATTTTAGTGTGCTTTTTGAGTTTTATATTTGTAATAATAGCAAAGAAATATATTTTATAGATAAGAATGGTACCATATGGAAACCCAGAAATCCTATAAAGTTAGAATGAAGGACAGCACATAATAAGCTTTCCCCTTTAACTCACTCTGCATTCAGCAGTCCACTTAATGCCACTGATGTACATAAATCAAGAATCAGATTAAAAAAACCCTTAAAGGCATGATTTAAATGTGTGAAGAATGTTGTAGAAATGTATGGAAGAACTCTGACAATCTAAGAAGCATACTGTTAAAAATAAAACTACATTTAGGTGAAATGCACGATGAAAGGGCAGAAATGTTAACGTTAGAATTGCAGCAAGGAAAAGGAAATGTTGTTGTCTTTCATCTTGTCCCATTATCTCTGCAGATGTATAGGAGGCCTCCAAAATCTTTTGTCAATTGCTCTACAGAAATGTTAACAAAAATAAATGAAACTGTGCTGCATAAAAGTTTGTATTTCACATTGCAAGAATTTCAGATTTTAGTGAAGGCAAAACTTTGAGATTTTTTTTTCCTTTGGCTTTCATTTGAACAATTAACATTTCTTAACCACTTTTAGTATCTAAAATCAGAGAAGGTTTCTTAGCTGTTTCAGTCTCCCTCCTGTTATACAGTAGACAGTGCTCCCACCCCTCTTTCTTCCATTTAATGGGCATTATTTAAATGGTCAGGGTTAAAACAAATAGATTTGGCATCAGCAAGAAATTTTTTTGTAGGTCAGATTAGTGGGAACCTTTAAATTCTTTTTCAAGTTCATACAACTAAAGGATTTCAGAGAAGCATCTGTCAGGATTTTTTATTACAGCTGGAATGTACTGTAACTGCCTTCAGAGCTTACTTTGGCTCTTAAATTTTCTGGTGTAATCTTTTACTGGATGCTAGACAAAATGCTGCCCTGGTTGATTTTTTTTTGTGTTTATAGTAACTTTGCATCAAGGAAAGGCAATATTCATATATTGGAGAGATAGAATTTTAATTGCTTTGGAAGTATCACTAAACAATATACAAAATAAAAAATTAACAGAGTCCTATATAAATAGATTGTCATTGCCTTGTACTTTGTTTTCCAAGTGTTTCTGCTGCCATAGCGTGCTCTGGGGCAAAAAAAAAATAAAAATCAATGCACAGGCTGTACAGTTTCTGCATCTCCATTTTTCACACCAATGTTTGTTCTAATGTTGCTTCCCTGCAGACATGACCTGAAAGCTAAAAATTTACCTAAAAATCGTTTACAGTATATCATATTTTTTTTTTTCAAAGTTGAAATCAGTTTCTCTGCAAATTGTACAAAGCACAACAATTTTAACTATTTTGGCCTGATGTGCCTTGGTGAATTGACAGCTTGATCTTGAAGGCAGTGTTGCCTTGAAGTAAGCTTTATTACTGCACCAAGGTCATTTGGTTACAGTTCTTTCCTATGCTTTCCTATTACAGGCTCCTTTCAAGGTGTGGTTGAGGGGCTGCTTCCATTTCTCTACTGTACCCTTTTTCTTGGTTGCAAATTTTTTGCTGTACATAAAAAACCCCATACATTTTTTCTTTGTATTTTCTTAAATAATAGTTCACTGCCCCAAAGGAAATGCCTAAACATTCTGCATGATGTTTCTCTTACATATGTAGAATAATTTTATTTTGCCTGAATTATCATCTAAGTTTACTTTGTAATTCCTAAGGGTTATCAGACGATCACTAAATCTTGATTTTTCTGTCAGGAAGAATTAATAATCTCAACTTCTGAGTGAATTTAGAAGCAATCGGGGATTGGAGTAAAGTATTTGAATACCATTTCGGTGGTAAATCAGTTATTCATGTTTCAACTTTGGCTGACTGGTAGATAAAAAGTAAATTCAATTCATAAATCCTTCTTTGCATTTTAATTTTTAATTTTTTATTTCCTTTTTCCCCCTCAGCTCACTAAAAAATACATGATTTCGGATGGGGAATACTGCTTGGGTGTCCTGTGTTTAAAACACCTTTTCATACTGGTTCTAAAGAGAACATATGTAGCCATATGTGTAGATTGCATATAATGCTATCTTAAAAGGTAAAAATAAAGTCAGGAGAGTGAAATATTAATTCATTTCTGAGTGAATTGGTCTTTAGTCTAAAAGAAAACTAAAGTTTAAGGAAAGATTTCACATTTTTCTGTTTCTTTAACTTGTGTGTGCTGCTGCACAGCATTTGATATCTGATGCTGAACAAAAATGTTTTTCTGATCTGTGATATTTCCCATTTATTTTCTCTTTCTTTGTTTTGTTGGGTTTTTTTTCCTAATGTGACATTTCTAATAGGGTTTCCCAAATCCCATATATTTACCCCATGTATATTTATATACATGCAGTGCATACACTGTAAATGTACATGCAAAGTACATGGTAGGTATGTGTTTATAGCTTTAGGCTTGGAGCCTCTGCAGTAGTTTGAACCCATATGTCATCCCTTCTGTTCTTTTAAAATAAATAAAATTACTTGCCTGTATTTTCCTGTTCCTTCTGTATTTAGGCTGAGCTTGAGGATACAGTATTCAGCCTTCAGTGATCCTGAGCTTTGTAATTCTAAACCATGTTTTAGCTTAATTCCAACTTCAAAAAGTCATGAACTACAAGCAAAGACGTGTTTGCAATTAAGTCTGAATAAATACTTTAAATTCTAGATCTAATAATAATGGAGCTAATTCTTTCTGGGATAACTTACCAGGTTTATGAAGCTACAGGAAAATACTTAGTCAAAAGGTCAAAACTGCTCTGCTTTATTATAATAAAAGTTGCATTATGTATGTTATTTTGCTATCCTGATTATAATGCAGTGTTTCTATATAAAATATTTTATGTTGTTAGTATTTATTATATTTTATTTCTAGAGTCAAAGCTATTTTAGTGATGGTTAGTTCAGACACTTTATTCCCATTATGTCTTTCAAAGAGCACAAAACCTCCCTAGTCAGATATTGTTTATGTGGGAGCAGGAGAATCTGATGCATTCTCACCTGGAATGGGTTTATTTGCATTCCAGATGGGACTCATTAGGTTTTTGACTTCAGCACCCCTGTATATTCAAACTTGGTGGGCATATAAGACAACAGCAGATTACTCCTTTGTAATTTTGTAATTACCTTTTGGTTATTCCTCTCTTCAGGCCCATTTGGACCAGAATTCTATCCAGAACAAAGGGCTTTCTTGGCAGATGCAGTTTTCAGTGATGAGTTAAACTTGCACCACAACTGAAAGCAGAAATGCAAGATTATCGAGATGTTTTTAGACCAAATAATTCACTGTTCCCTTGAAGCTGCCCTAGAATTTGTTTGAAGTAGGTTTAACATAAGTCATATATTTAGAAGAAAGTGAAGCTGAAATTGCTTGTACATGTAATGAAATACATTGTACATGTCTTCAGACCACACACACTGGAGAGACATCTGTCAATCAATCCTGTTCTTACAGATACACTCTTTTCTATAATAAGGCCAAAAATCATAATTAAAAAAAAAGCCCCCCAAATCCCCACCACACTAAAACCCCCTACAGATATCTAAAGCCTGTTTTCTCTTGGTATTTCACAAAGCAGTCTGTGCTGTACTTCCCCCCCCACACCCTTTGGTTTCTTTTTAACTTCTTAATTTCCTTCTGTTTTCCAGGCTGTTTCTTTTTTTTTCTGTGGTATACAACATTCAGAAATCTCTGTGACATCTCAAGAATTTCTCAAAGCTTTCTTCTCTTCTTGTTATATTCTTTTTTTCTTTGCTGTTTTGGAGCAGATTCTGTCAGTACTGTGTTTCTTTGGTGAAATCTATCAGAAATCTAGGCATAATCAAATTAAGGAAGGATAACTAAGTTTTCTCAGCCTTTCATTTCTCTCCCCAACTCCCTCGTTACCCCTGTGCTATTTCCTCTCTGGGCTTTCAGCTGAAGATGATGGGAGGCAATGTCAAGACTTTTTTCTTTATTTACTTTTACAGGATTCAGGGAGGCTGTTCTCCCAATCACAGTGCTGACTGAAGTCCCCTTGGCTGTGTTTGTGTCCTAGACAGATGTTTGATGGCATATTCAAGAGTCTCGGTCCACATGTTCACTGCATCTGCACCTAATGTGCAATGTTCCTTTGGGCAATTTGGAAGGAAACCCTGACACATGAGCCAGAAGTGACCTGGCTTATTCTGTACTGATTACCTCAAATAAAATGAGTAGGGTACCTCACCAAGCAATATTACTGCTCCTCACCTAGGATGCAGGATTATAAAATATTGTGAAATAAGCACAGCCCAAAACATACCACTCCTGCACCATCTCCATGGCAGCTCTTCCTAAATCCCTGTGTTCTGGGCTCAGTCTTATCTGACCATGGCTGTTGTAGTTATGAATGGCTAGTAATAGTATTTTGCATCTATAAAATTCTGAACCATTACTGGCAGATTTGTGCCATCAGGAATTTCAGGCAGCTAGCCTGAATCCTAGTTCCACCTTCTCTCTGAGTCCTAAGAGGGTGGTGAAGATCCCCTGTCTATGAATTTTTTCAATATATGCTTTAGCCTGTGGGCATATGTTAACTATTTTAAGAACAGAGCTAAATAATAGATGTTAATTTATTTTCATTATGTACAGTTACTTATGAAGAAGTCTCACTGAAGAGTTCTGGCTTAAGCTTTGAACAGATCAGAAATGATACATTAGCAAAAAAACTCCATTTCCTATTTGAAAAATATCACTGGAACCAAAGCCTTGGCATTTAGAACTGCTGAGAGTATGGATGTAAATACAAATGACAAGCCAAAAATAACTAGTGTTAATACTTATTATTTCTGAATCCCTGATATGTGCTTGCCAAGAATCAGGGAGTTGATAGGGTGTGAGAAATGTTTGGAAAGGCTTTTGGAAATCATCTAGTACAGCCTCCCGCTTGAAGCAGGATTATCACCACACTAGTTGGAGTGAGCTGTGACTTGTCAAACCAAGTCCTGGACACCTACATAACCTCCTGGGCAACCCATTCTAGTCCTGCCCTGCATTCCTAGTGTATTTTTTGTCCCTAACATTTAAGCTGCAGGTTTGAACTGCTGTCTCTTCTTTTACCTTCTGCCACAACCAAGAAGCATTTGACTCAGGTTTTGTTGTTCACCTTCAGGCAGCAGAAGGTTGCTGTTAGATCCCTCCTTGGCTCTTCCCTTCACAAGAGCAAAGAAACCCAAGTCCTTCAACCTCTTTGTAGTTCATGTGAACAGTCAGTCCTCTCACAGGTCATCTGAAAGAAAAAGGCAAGGCAAAACATATTACAACAAATGGATTTTTTTTTTCCTTTCATAAATACAGAGGCTGTATGATATGAATTAATTTGGAGTTTTGTACAAAAAGTAAATTTTGCGAAGGCAGTGGATTGGAGATGTAAGAATCATTTTAGTGTATTATCTGAATATGGCCAATATGAGTGTTACAGATGGAATATAAATTCTGTAGGATAAGAATTACTATTCAGTTTCATCACTTGGCAGTTCCAGGCAGGGTGATTTTTAATTTCATAAAGCCAGACTGGATGATTAAGCCATTTTCAGAACGAAAGAAGGAAAGACAGCTTAACTGCTGGCTAAACTACTAGGATTAGACCCAGAATATCCAGAGCTAAGTGGTTTGCTTAAATAAAGAGTCTGTATTTGACCTTGGATTTTTGGAGATACTTAGTGAGATTTTCAGCACCATGTAGATGTATAGGAAGTAATTCTGCTATAGGGGCTTGTTTCATCTTTGTAGATGTTTTGGTGTTGTCCTCTGTGCATGTGTAATACCTAGTACTGGAGCCATGCTGCTTTGTTTCAGTAATTTAGATAAGATTTGAGCATTCAGAAGGGTTCCTTCTTTTTTCTAACACCTTCCTGTATTCTCTGCGTGGTTACACCTGCTTCTTTTCACAAGTCTTAAACCTGTTGCTGTTACTTGGTGTGTCTTTACTTCTGAAGAGGGTATTTTACACATTTTCATGCCACCTTTAAGTGGAGAATAATCTGTCCGTTAACTTTTTTTAATAAATTCCTCGTTTGTTTGTTTGTTTTCTATGTCTCCTTTTTAAGCTGAGCAGAACTAGTCAATTTTTGGTGTTGTTTTGCTCCAGCAAGGTTAAGTCAAAATGTTTACATGGTTAATGTTACAGGATGGATCTAAATCTAGATCCTCTAAAACATATTTTACACAGGCCTAAAAGTTGCTTTTTCTCTTTAGGTCTGCTCCATGGGATGGTTACTGATAGTGTTGAAAAGATTGGTGTCTACAACAGTAGACTTCATAAATTAACTGATGTTTTATTTTCAGAAGTATGAGTACTTGGCTTTTGGGGCTTTTTTGTTTGGTTTTGGTTTTGTTTGGTTGGTTTGAAACCTGAGGGGGTTTTGGTGACACAATGCAATATGCAAAGCAGTTTTTCCTAAGCTTATCTCTATCCTGAATCTTATCAGTTAGCCCTTGGCAAACTACAGTCTTAAGTATTCTCATTCACAGACACACAAAAAACTATGAAGCTCTCATGGTTATAACCACTTCTGTTTGTTTTTATAAAGTTTCTGAAAAATTTTCACATCTCATTACTCTGAAGAGATGGACATTTAGCAACAAATTGAACCTTTTGCACTTATGAAGCAGAAATAAAATAATAGAAAATAAATAATTTGATTACAAGCGAATTTGGAAGGTGAAAAGAAACTCTGAAGTGGGCAAAGTTAGCACAACCTGTAAATATCCAAAGATAGTTTGTAATAAAATATTGCAGGATGCTATTAATCCCTTCATTCAAGTTGAAAGATTACTGAAGACAAATGAGAATGAAGCTAATATTCTAATTACTGCCCTTATATGATTTTTAGACTTGTATTTTAAAATTAATATGGCAAAGATTTTTAAAAAATACCTTAATATAAGCATTTTTAAAGAATTAAACTTTAGAACTAGTTTGCAAGTGATTTGCATGTAGTATTCTTGTTTTCATATGCTAATCGCTGTTCAAAGGACATGTGAAAAGTTCTAGATGTGATAACCATTTTTACTGGATTATTTACAAGCTTATTAATTTCCAGATATCCTACTGTTATTACCTGTGTTGTAAATAAGGATCAGAAGTCTGGGATTTCAGCTATTTAGATTAACTACTACTTTTTTTTTTCCAGTGAGAAACTGCATGTTAAAACACATACCCTATTGTTTCTTTAAGTGGTACGTATAGTGTATATAAAGACATTTTAAACACAGGCATTTACCTTAAAGCGTATATGGCATTTTTATTTAACATGCAGCAGGTCCCTTCTGTGAACAGCCTTGCCAACTTCTATGTGTGGTAAGGTAGAAGGGGATGATTTTTCTTTTTTTCAAGAGGCACTGTGTGACTTGAACTGTTGGAATAGTTATTTTGCAGGACTGCTAAGTGCTTGCATCAGTCACGTCAAACGGCTGTACCTGAACACGCACTGACCTTTTCCTTTGCTCATCATTAAGCTTAAGTTAGTGGACCTTTCAGCCTGATGCAGATTTCTCTTCAAGGCGCCCTGCTGTACTTCTGCTGTTTAAAGTCTTGAAGCATTACCTATTTTAAGGCTCTACTGTGCCCTGAAGGTATTGTGACATTTACTAATCCTTCCTACTGGACTTTCCAGACATTATGGCTGGCTCACGCTGTGCTGGACTTGAAGTACATAAGGCTTGTTTTTGAACTATAACTCAAAGCAAACACAATGAAGCAAATTGCAGTTAGCACTTTGACTCTTTTACTGTTCATGCGTCTGTGTTGTAAAAGATTATTTAGGTGCATTCTTGTCAAAAAATTTTAAAAGGCATATGAAAATATTTCACATACTTCAGAGTATTTATCTTCCTTGGTTTTTTTCCCTTCTGTATCATAGGCATCTTTTTCAGCCCTTTGCAAATACGCTGTTTTATGATAGAATTATTTGTCTTAAAGTGCAGTCAGCATACTTTATGAAAATATATCTTAAAAAAAATTTGTATTAATGCTTTTGAATTTTTTTCTTTCACAGTTTGCTTCTCCATTACTGCTGAATAGGATATTCTAAAATCATGGCTGTGAATTTGATAGAATATTTTAAAACCCCAGCATTTTAGAAGTTCCTATTCTCACCAAAAGAAAAAAAAAAGGACTGTAAAGATGGCTTTCTCCATCCAGAGCCTAGCTAACTTCCAAGTTAGTTATTAATCTGAAATTAAGGCTCTCTTTTATTTACTGTTGCTTTTCTTGCTATTTTCTGTTGAAATACTAGGTTAGAAAGTTGGAGAAGCTTGCTAATAGATTTTTTCATTCATCATAAACACTGATGGAATAAAGATCTTCAAAAATGTCATTTTTTCTTTAAGTTTACATTATTGTTTCCTTTAATGTGTAATGCAAGATAAATATTTGGACAGTAACAAGAATTATTGTCGGTGTTCAGCGAAGTCTTAGTCCTGTTGTGTAGAAAATACTGCCTAGGACATCTAAAGACAATAGAAACAAAAAAAGATAACGTGTCCTTTGATCCAAAGTTTAATTTGGTGAAACGGGCTTTGCATTGTTGTGCTCTGAAATCTGATTCACTGAGCTCTTGCTGGACAATGGACAAGCTGTTCATTGCTTTGGCTTTAAAAGCAAGCAAAATTCCTTTGCTTTAGTAGTTACAAGAAAATCCAAGGAGGAGGTGGGTGATAGTTAAAAGGCCACAGTGCCTAGTGAATCACAAATAGGTGTAAACCGTTAACACACTGACTTTGTTATTTGTAAAGATGAAACTAGTTCAAGCGTGAAAAAATATTCCCTCAGATGAAATTGAAGGAGCTTGTAGTTAAAACTGTTTACATATAGCAAAACATAATTCTAAAGGACATTGCCAGCTTTGGGCAAAAAAATATCTGATGGATTAATGTTATTTTAGTGGCATTAAGGATGTATTTTCCTAGTCATTTTCTCTGGCAGCAAAATCTGTGTAAGTTCCTACTCTCCCCCACCCCAGAGAGAGGCTCCTGACTTTCTTTTCTTCCACCTAAATTCATAATTTCCTTGTTTGTATGGAAAAACTAGTTTTGGAGTGATGCTGTAAACTAGATTTCTAACAGAAAATATAACTTGGAAAGAAAAATATCATTTATTTTGTGGCACAAAACATTATTTTCAAGGCTTGAAGGCAACTAAGTGGATACATGGGATTCTAAAGTCTCTACCACATGACAGTGAAAAAGATTACCCAACAAGCCTCATCCTTATTAGCAAAGCAAGTCCTCTGTGTTCAGAAGATGCTTAAGGCCAAGATTTGTCCCTGAATGACTTGTTCATTGTTCTGCACTCTCAGTGGTGACCTGTTCTGAGCCTCATGCACAGCCAAGCTTCCCCTGTCCTATCCTTCCCTTCTGTTGCTCTTCGCAAGCATCTTTGTATAAGGTTTCATTCATAGAAATATATTACTCAAGCTTTACATTCACACACATTGCATGAGCTGAACAAACGGGCTTTTCTAGTCCTGCTGCATCAGGACAGGTAAAAGGACTTAGTGATAATCATCTTTTTTTCAAGATACAGAGTGGCGTGGGGAATGCTGAGGTGCTTACCCAGTGTCATGGATGCCAATGACCATTTTTGAGAGAAAGGTTATACAAATTCAAGCAAAACCACGTTTGAGTAGAGTGGGCTCAGTGTGGAGAGGAAGTTGGAGGACTTTAAAAGATTGGAAGAGCCTATGTGATAGGTATGTTTTATGTCCTGTGATGAAAAAGACTGAGAATGGGAGAGGAGACAGAAACAAACAGTAAGAGAAATGAGGCTTACTTTGTCATTCCTACTAATGAAATAAGGGAAAGTTTTGTGTTGGGCTGCTTTTTTTCCTGTTCTTATCACTGTTGGAACCAATAAAGTGCAGTCATGGGAAATCATGTTCTCCTATAATGTAATCTGGTGTCAGAACATACTTAACCAATCCTTTATTGTATGTTATGCTTCAGATTCTTGCTGATAGGAGCATAAATAAATCACAAAAGCATCTAGTGACTGTTCATTAGCTAAACAAAAATATGAAATATGAGATTCCTTTTGGTTGTCAGCTAGAAATCATGGTATGTGACTTGTGCAAGAGCTGAGAAAGTACAAAGTTCTTCTCAGAATAGTCCTGCTGAGTAGTTCTCAGCTGCCTTCTTTATAGTTACAGGTGCAGCTCATTTTCAGTTACCAGTGTGGAAGTTGGAGTTTGGTATCAGTGTAACCTGAAAGAGAATTTTAATATCATCCAAGTTTAGTATGTCAGGGAAGAAGAGCTGATAGATCATTTATTAAGGAAATCAATAACTGACAGATTGATCAGGGAACACAGGAGGATTGTGAGCATTTGCTATGAAGTAGTTTAACTTAGGAAACAATGCAGTAATTGAGCGAGACTTAGCTGAGCGTAAAAGAGCAGCTCCCACTCCTCTGGAGCTGGAGAAGAGTGTTCTTCTACCACAGTATAGGTAGAGTCCAGCAGTGAGCAAGAGGGGGCAGGAAGGCTGCACAGAAACCAAGCTGCATGGCAGTAAACAGGTAGGTCTGCACAAACTGCAGTCCTGTAATTAAGATTATGTAACTAGATAAACTTGTTTAACATCAAAAGGGGCAGAGCAAAATCTATTAATACAAAATCTCCAAGAGAAAAGACAATAGACAATTGCCAGAGACTTTCTGGATGAATATGTTTAAAAGAAGGTCATGCCTGAAGTTATGTACAAGGACTGGTGTAGTCAGCACATTACTCTCATTTTGCTTTCTTAGCATTCATGTATGTAAAAATGTTTTTATTCCTATTATGAATGATGGCAATAGTACTTGGATATACTTGCTTTTGATTCAAAAGAATCATTAAAAACTCATGGAAAAATACTTCATGTTTAACTCATTTGTTAGCTTTGAATTGTCATATAAAGTAATTCAATCTAAAAGTGCTTAAAAGACAACAGAAATGTTTAACCAAGTGTTGTTTAAAATGTGTAAGCTGTATTGATTGTGTCACTACCTGAGAAAACAAATGCCTTTCAATGTTAACTGTGGCACTGCTTGATCTGGAGCTCCTTTCCTAAGTGGTAATTTAATAAAAGTTTATAGCTCTGGTATTGAGAGGTTGAAAGATGCCAATTAGTTTTCCATTTTTGACATTTGTCCAGAGTGTGCAACACTTGTGGGTTATAATAAGGTGTCATGTGCTAATTGGTGACCTCAAGAGCATTTTTAGTAGAAATAGTGAGATGAAGAAATCTCAGTGTTACAAGAGCTTAATTTCTTTTTGTCTGTTATTTTTCTCTTAAAAGAAAGCAAGCATTGTGATACAGAATGTACAGAACTTTCATAGAGACCTTGCTATATATTCTTATATTCTGTAGTGTCTATCAAGCCAGACCTGGTCTTGCTTTCAAGACAGATTATAACATCTTCTTCAGCACTGTCACAACTCATTGTTTAGTAAAGGAAGGGTTTGTAGTTCTGCATCTGGGAAAGGCAGAAAAGCTTGACCTCAGCAGTTACCTTGTGTATTTAGGTATTTTGGTTCTGGGACAGCTGTGGCCATATTTATGTAATTGCATCATTTTCTACATTGGGATTCATTTTGGTAGTTAAACTCAGTAAGTAATATTTTGGTGTGTGGTCTTAAAAAGCCCTGGAGTCGCTAAACCTGTTTTTAACAGACAATAAAAGTACATCTCAATATCCTTGTCCTCTCAGTCTTAGCAGAAGTGCTTGCAGGTTCTTGGGAACCATCTGATCAGCAGATGCATGTGCTAGAATCATGTGCTCCCCTGCCCTGCTTCCCTTGAGGCCCTTGCTGTTATGTCAGGAGGAGCTGCATTGATGGGAAGGGATACGTGGGCAAATTGTGCAAGCAAAATTCATCAGGATTGTGGAGTGATCAGGTGTTTGGTTCTGGGTTCCCCCAATCTAAAAGGGTTTTGTTATGAAATAGCACAGGAAGCCTTAAAAAATTACAGTCCTCAGATACAAGTGTTAATAAATAGAAATTATTTAGAGCTCTTTAATGAAAGCTCGTTGCCCTCTCACACCATCGACTGCTTCTCTGCTTTTATTCCTTATATGAACATAAAGGGTCAAATTCTACCTTATGTGAGCATCCAGGTTTCATGTTGAATCATAATGGAGTGCTCTGTGCTCAGCCAAGAAAGAAATTAGAGTCCTAAATTCTTTAAAGTTATTATATTTTACGTCAGAGCCTGCTGTGTATAGTCTAAATTACTTTCTTGTATGAATTCTTTTAATAAGCAGCAGTTTCACATTCACATAACCCGCACATGCCTTTGTTGCAAATAATTTATAGTAAAAGTCACATGCAGTATCTAGTTAGTCTCAGGTGGGGCGTGTAGAAAAGGAACAGGTAGTGATGAGATCATCTTGCCAAGCTCAGACAAGAGCTTTTCTTTCAAGTTCTGGGATGAAGGTGCAGATGGCCACAGAAGACTACAGCCTGCGCCAGGCGGTCATACAGGAGTGATGTAGTTTTAAGTTTTCTCATAGCATATTCAGTTCCATTTAAATATTGCAAAATGCTGAATTGTAAATGTTAACCTAGGCATGAATAAAAAATGCTGATATTTTATTTAATCAAAAAATAATTATGGATAGTCTGCCTTTATTGTATTATTTAAAATATTTCATTTTACATGTAGACTACAAGTTATTGCAGAGTTATTTTTTTAGATATATATATAAAGAGAATTTATTTCTGATGCATAAAAAATACAGGAGACAGACTTTTGCAGGCTACAAGGAAAATTGTTTGCTTTTGACTAGAGCTGTCAATTGTCTGGGTATGGAGAAAAACTACTGCAGCCAGTTTACATGAAACAGCAGGAAATCCTTGCTTTTCAGGAGTGTTATTCAGCTCCTGTTCTGAAAAATATTGCTTTGTAGAAAAGAGTGCTTTCTCTTTTTGTTTTTTCTTCTCTGTCTTTGAGTTCATTACTTTCATGTTCTGTGCTAAGAATAAAGCATCTATGCATTGGAGATGTAACTTCCAGCATTTAACTGCTAGCTGATGAAATGCGAGGTGGAGGTGGGGTTGATCCTACCGAGGCGAGCGCGTTCTGACGCCGCTCTTTAATAAAATATTGTAAGGAATGGGGAGAAAGCTTCCCCTTTGACTTTCATCTGTCAGGGTTTGATTGTAACTTTGTAAAGGAATTGGTATTGACTTCTCCCAGGCAGTTTTGGAGAAGAGGTGAAGAGCCTTCTCTCTTGACGTTCAGTATGTTTTGTCAAATCGAATACTTCCATTTGAAGTGCGAAGTGAAGGCTGATGTCAAGAAATGCCTTCAGCACAAGCTGGTGCTGGTCTCTCGTGACTTTCTTCTTTCTTAAAAGTATCAGATTAGATTGTAAAATGATGGCAATCTAGCTGGACATAAACACGGTTATTGCAGGCTCAGCAGCCATTCCATATCATTAGTGGAAGGAGGCAAGGGGCAAGGGGACCACTTGCATGTCAGTTTGATTCTTTTTAAGGACAAATGCATTCAGATGAGAAGATGCTAACTTTATGACTGCTTGTATGCTTGAAGTTCAGAACCTATTACTGTCTCCATTTCTTTGTCCTGTTCGTAACCTTACAGTCAGCTTCACTTCCAAAGCAAATACAGATTGTTAGAGCCATAGTGTTAATAGGGGAGCTGGGAATAGGACATTTCAGAAGCCAGTTTAAATTGCATTATTTTTGAGGAGTGTGGTTTATTAGCATCAGGCCACATTTGTTCACACTGCGAACACACTTTTCCTTAACAGTAAAATAGTAGGTACAATAAAAGTAGGGAAACATCTTTTACATCAGCAAATCTATTCTGTGACCTGAAATGGTTTTTGTTAGCGGGTATAATTTTGCTTTTGGACAACTGCTTAAAGTATGTGTGTAATCACGAAAGGGCAGGCACATTGTCTGTGTTTGGAGGCTTGGGGTTTTTCCTTACTGAAGCAGACCTAGTTTATTTATTCTCTGAAATTTGTTTCACCCTTCTGATTCATAAGATGCACCTTTTTCACTCTACGTGAGATGCAATGAAGATTACAAATTAGAAGTTCAAGGGAAAATGTCTAAATAACTGTAGTTTTATTGAAGTCGATATCTTTTTCTGTTTCTTTTTCACTGTTACTTAGCCCTGACCTTCTTCCATGATTTGACACGTATCTCGTTCTTCTATTGTGTTATTTCATGAAGTACTTTCAGTTACCTCATTTGGTTTAAAACAAATCATACATTCATGTCCTAAATGTTTCAGTTGTCAGAATAATTAAGCTGATCAGGTCTGGGAGCATTGGAAGAAAAAACATAGGGTCATTGAACCATTCAAGCTCTAATGGGAACCTGAGTTCATTCAGATATCAAATCTAATAATTGCTTTACACCTGTACATGCACTCCCAGAGAGCAAGCTCACAGAAAGGTTTAGTGGTAGACTTGCAATACTTTATTTCAAGGGAATCTTGGTACTGTTTTTAAAAGACTACATTGCTTTGACTTTTTTCAACTTTTTGTGGTTTAGCTGATTACTTCTCTTCATGCACTGGAAAATATTTTTGCATGAGAATTTCTTCCTAGAAGTACGATACGAGTAAAATGTTACAAATCATGTTTAATAGCAATCAGAAAAATGGGAAAGCTATCATCTGAGTTTCAGTGCTTTGAAATAATTTATTAGCCAAGTTAAAATTTGCTGTATACCATTTAACAGTATTCAAATTCTGAGGTTATACATAATTGTGTGTGTAGCACAGCATAAGGATCGCAGGGATATAATTGCTGCTTGAAAAAGGCAATTTCGTAAGAATGAGGTAAAAATCAGTATTACTTTGTGAGATTGTATGGGAAATGAAGCAATAATTATAACTTCTCAGTTTAATTAAATTCTGTGACAAATCTCCGTGAATGCCAGTGGTACAGGCTGTCACAAAAATTCAAGTAAATTTTATCACAAACGAGAATAAAAAAAATAGTGAGTAGGGAAATGACAGCTATTCATAGCACGTTTCAGTAAATTCCAGACTCGACTGCTGGTCGCAGTGCTGCTTGTTATTGGAGGGGATTTGAACTGATGCAATCGTTCCTCTTCATCTTCTTTTTATTTTCCCACCTTTATAAGTTTAGTTCTCAGCTGAGAATTCAAACTGGAAAAGAAATGGAAAATGGCTGTGTATGTGCCTGCATTGTACTGACATGAAGACCTATTTTCCTCTGTAATTTTAAAGGCCAATTACCCTTGGAGGAAAGGAGAAAAATAGATTGATTTGTCTTGTAACCCCTGAGGCAGGCATGTGTTGTCTCAAACTAAGCCTTTTCCATTGCAACTCTCGTGGAAGAGCTTTCAATGCCTACCCCAAGTGGTACTATGAACAAAGAAAGTAAAGTCAAATTGAAATATTAAATAGATCATTTAAAGGTTTAAGGAATCTTTAGCTTATTAGGCCAGTTTTCTTTTTTTTTTAGGCCAATTTATTTTTTTTTTTAATCTTCACAGCCTGGAGTAAGCAAGGGTAAAACTTATTTTCAACAGATTACTTGAATATAGGGTTTACAAATCCATTTTTATTCTGTAAATACTGAACTTTATGAGATTCTCTTCAGCTCTAAATAGGATAAGTATTTATTTGCTTAATGGAATTGTTATACAGATGGTCAACATCTGAGATTTTGGTTGCAAATGTGTTACATTTATTGTGTTCCTGTACTGTATTGACTGCAGTCACAGCTGGATTGCACTGAGCTGGTAAATATCACACATGCCATTTAGCATTAAAACTTCTCACATTATTCATTTTTATGTATAACACTTAAAATTTAAATAAATGGGGATTCTACTGATGTTCTGCATTTTCATACGACTCCAAAGCTGCAATTAATGATGCCCAGCAAGCTAGGTCTGAGTGGCAGCAGTAAGATAGTCATGTCTTTGTTCCCTCTTAATCTGAGTGCAAGCCCTTTGTGTCAGCACTTAAATCTTTACTTCTCTGTCTTTTAGACTGCACTATAGTGCTTCTGGATATTAACTTCTATTTATCAAGTTAAAAGGAGCCAAACATCCACATATTTCTCAATGAGAAATTTCCAGCTGGTCTGGAAACTTTAAAATGAAGATACTGTGTGTAATCTAAATGACTAGCTTTTGAAGCAAATATTTTCAAACAGAATACATATCTGTGTACAAATCTGTCTTACCTTAAGGCTTACTGTGTTATGGTGATAATTTTGGCACTCCTGACTTCTGCAGATAACTAACTCAGTTGTCTTTTTTTTCTGCGGAGGAACCATTCAGTCTTGAGAGATGTACTTTTAAGTCTGTTACAGAATTATTATTGAATATTACTAAATACTTCCTATCTTAGAAATCAGCTTAATAGCTACATACAGTCAGGTATTTTCTTTGTCTTTATTTCTTCTAAAACCTTATCTTACTCTTCCAACACCTTTTCTTTCCTATCAATATATTGGTAAGCATGTCACAAACCAGATCAAAAACATGATTTTTAATATAAGATCAACACAATGCCTTTTTAATGAATGTGTTTCAGCTGTTCATATGTGCTGTTTGCTTTTGAGGGATTTAAAACTGAACTCCCTGCCTTTTCTCTATCATAACCACATATACTGTGTATATGCTCAGGATCTCACTCATCCTTCACATGGAAGTCTGGGGTTGGAGTTCAACTAAAATAAAAAACAGTTGATAGAACTTGACCTCACAGCTAGAGGGTTTGCTAAAATTATTGAGGTTTTCTTTGAAAATGATGCTAAAATAACCATTTTAGCTGCCATTTAAGTTTGATTGTCAAGAATTTGAGATTCTGTTTAAGAAGAAAAACAACCAGAGAAGGGAGATGTTGTATCACTTCATCTTTTCTCATTTTTGGTTGGAAAAATATCAAATCCAAATGATTGTAAAATGACCAACCCAGTGTGCTGGCTGTAAAAGGTCTAGTTCAGGTCTTGCCAGGCATGTGTATGGTGCCTGCTGAGGTTGAAATAAGAGTGTTTAAAACGCTAAAAGATTAAAAGAAAACATGTTAACTGTACAGTTTCCATTAACCCAGTTAGAAAACTGTTTTATTTGCTTGTTTCATCTACTTGCTATAAAGATTTTTGGCAAAGTGCTGTCTATTTCAGAGAGTTCTTTCTGAGGTGTTATTTTGCCTTCATTTCTCTCATAACTGATTTTTACCTCATGGCTTTTTTTTTTATATATAAAGGCCACACATTTTGAAAGATCAGTTTGAAACCACATCTCAGAAATGGACTAACTCTTAACAGAACTGAGGTTGAAGGAGCCATTTTCTCTCAGCATGCTGTTTCTCACAAGAAATTTGTTCTAGATGCTGGCAACAGTTTTGAAGTTCTTAATTTCCTTGACCAGCTTATTTCTCAGTTGGTGTTCTTGAACCATGTCCCAGGTACAGGCCAGGCAATATAGAGAACAGTGTTCAGCTGGAGCTCTTGGAGGTGCTGGAGATTGATGGGCTTCCCTGCTATTTTACAGTGCATCAGTTCTGCTTCTGTCTTTATGTTCTGTCAATTCTAATTTCCCAAAAGATTTACCCTGTATTGTAGGTAAGCTAAGCTGATGAAGGTGCAGGCAGTAAAGTCAATAAAGAAAAATAATAAAGTTAATTCTTTTCATGGCTTGCTCTTTGAAACAATTGATAATATGCTGTTACATCAAATGACATTGTAATGTGGCTACAGTTTTCATGTGCATAGATGGATCAAGGAGAAAACGAGAGGCTACGTAGTCTGAAGTAATTTAAATTTGTTATAACTTGTCCCAGTTTTAATCAGTGACACTATATAATTTATTTATCTCTGTCAGGAAAAAATAAAAGACACTTGTAAAGTGCAATTCAGATTTCCACCTATTTGTGGAATAGTGCTGATGTCATTGATATCACATCTGAAGTGCTTGCTCCTTGGAATTACCATCAGTTGTGACAGTTTATCCATTTACTTTTTTATATGACCAGTTTACTCATTTGTTGTGTAATTATTCCATATTTGCAGGAAGTTATCTTGCTCTTCTGATGGTTTTCCCTGTTATATATGTTTGTGGTGCTTGCTGACGTACCTGGGACTGTATGAGCATTTTCCCTTGGGTTGCTCATGAAAAGAATATGTGTTCCAGCAGGATTTCCTACTGAACAAAATTTCACATGAATAAATAAATGTTTGAGGTAAATGCTGTCGCTGATTCCCAAAGGCATAGGCCATACAAATTCCCTTACAGCCTGCAATTCAGTATCTTTTACTTAGTCAAAATTATTTTGAAAAGATGTCATTTTAAACATTTTATTCCTTGCTGTCCTACCTTCATTCTCAAGTCAAGCCAAGCTGGTACCTTCTGTGCATTAACCACTTTTTCTTCTTGTCAGCTATGGGAAGGTTAGTTCTTTCACCTTGGGGTGGTTACTTATCTGCACTAGGCCTGTATGATTGTTGGGTTTATGGCTTTTTGTGTGATTTGGTTAGTTGTAGCTATTTATTTTTTTTTAATGCTAGTCAAGGGGTGCTACAGTTATTTAGATTTGTGGAATTTAAATACTCTCCTGATAAGCACTCTAGGACCGTCTGCACAGAAATAAAATTACAAGATCAGTCTCATGTTTGAATTGACAGTTGTAATTAAGGCACAAAGAAACACTTCTATTGTTTTGACTGGGAAAATAAAATAAAATTAATGCTGGACTAATTCAGTCAACTAAGGTGCCAAACTCAAGGTAACAGTTTGTAATACATTTATAATTTTAATATATGGCATGTCAGAGGGAACTTTTTTGTGATTGTTACAGGCTAATGCAAATTCCATTTGAGTACCTTCCAAGTATGGTTTTGTAGACTGTCTTTTCCTATTATCAGATATCTCAGTGTCATGACTAGTCCATTTGATTGCACATCTACATTATTACTAGTATTGATTGCTCATAAAAAGTAAGGCTTATAATTAAAAAAGCACAAAGTTACTAATGGAAGAGTGGATAAGAAGAAAGTGAAATGGAAAAGTCACTTAACCTTGTATTCCAGTTCTGCTAAATATCATTTATTCTCCCAGTATAACTGAGTTTTATGTTGATAACAAGCTAATAAATCTGTTGCAGCTATTGAGACTTCTCTTTTAATAATAGAACTAATGAAGGAAGATTAAGGAAAGGAAACAGTACATTTTGCAGGGTAAAGTTTTTGCAGAAATATTTTCCTCTCCCCTACCAATGTGTTTTCAGTTGATTGTAATTTCTAATGCTTTATGCATACATATAAAAAGCACCTCTACAGGTATCTTGTATGCTGTAGATATTTATTCCCATATCAGTACTATAATGAGTGCAAGATAACTTGAGCAAGTGATTGTGGATATGACAAAGCCCTCAGATTACTTCCAGTGGAGGTGTAAAGTCTGCATGGGCAATATTGCATTTCAGTATGATATGTATTAAAAAGGAACAGCTGATTTCTCAGCTTTCAATTGTATATTTACTTCATTTGAATTTGATCCAGCCAGGAGATGAAGATTATTTTATGCTATAAAAATGTGCTTTGTTTTCCATTTTTCATTGCTCACTTTTTATTGCTACAAGGTCCCTTCAGCTGACACAGAGGCCACTTTGAAGTTCCTGTGATCATTTCTGAGATAAATTATAACATCTGTAATAGAAGCATTGCAGATGCTTCTTAATGCCCTACTTTTAAAAGAGGTGAACTTCTGACATTAAAGAAAGAAACAAACAAAGTTTTCATCTCCATAGGTGGATGGGGTACCCAGAAGGCATGAATCATACATCCTGAAGCTATTATCATGTTTTCTAGCCATTTTTACATGTTTCTGAGGTGTACACCCAAGCCTTTTGGCAATTACTTTTGCTTAATTACTTTTAGGCTACAGCAACTGTTTTGTTTTCCTTCTCCTTGCCCTGCAATGCAAGTGAATCATTTTAGCATTTATTTATATTATATATAGTTATATGCAAGAGTAGTCATAGTCATGTTTATAAGGCAGTCTTGTTTTGTGTTGTATTCCATATGGTCTGTAACATTAAAAAAACCTGTAAATACAGCTGTTGGAGAGTGAATGTGTATGCTGAAGGTGTTAAAAATGTTATCATTTTGTACAATTTTTGCTTGAAATACCAGCCCAATCCAGTTTAAGAGTCTAATATGAAACTCTCAGTTTTAACCTAACAAGTATGTTTGTACATATGCAAGCACATTTTACATCTAGTGAAGGAACGGGTAATTTCTTGATGGGAATATATATATATATAATATATATTATATATATACTGACACACACATATGTGTAACATACACGTACATGTACTCAGGCTTTTCCTTTTTAACCAGCTGTCCAAGTGCACATGTACACACACAAGAATGTTTGCAGATTCACCAATGAATAAAATATACATCCCCTTGTAAAGAACAAGAAATAATGTAACCTCCAAAATTTTCAGATATGTTCAGCTTTCACATTCATAGTAACTCATTCTAATCATCCCATCCTTTTTTTATAATGAGCTGAAAATTTCATCAAAGTGTAATTTCTATCCTACTTGCCTTTGTTTTAGTAAGACTCACTGTAAAGCTCTCTAAGCTTTGCAGAAAAATCTCCTGCAAATGCTGACATTGCTTCTTACTGGTAATAACTGAATTTTTGTACCCTAGTTTCCTTGGTTAGAAGAACCTTGTGGTTCTCTCCAGTGTCTCTTGAATCCTTCAGATTTTGTATTCCTATCTCTAGATAATATCATTATTTCCATTTAAATAATTTAAAATAATAGATGATTTCTAATAATTGGAAAAATACTTTGTCATCAGCTGAAGAAGGAAATTATTCTAGTTTTTACAGTTTTGGGTTGTGTTTTCTTTAAGTCTCAGCTCAATTGTGCAATTACAGGAGAATCTGCACTGTCATTTGCAGAAAATGTTTGTCTCTACCAAGATGAAAAGAAAAACCAACCTTAGAAAAATCTAAAAAAACCCCTAAAACCAAGTATGAAGAAATCAATAGTTCTTTAACCTGTAAAGTTGACAATCTTGAAATTACACCAAGAAGTAGTCCACTGGCATAGGCACTTCTCCCCACTGAGAGCAAGGATCACTTCACTCTTTACTAGTCTAGGAACAGCAGCACATTTCAGCTGATAACTTTGCTTCTTGGGTTTTAGACAGCTTTTTTGTGCTTTAATTTCCAGTGCCTAGTGACACTGCAACCAATGTAGAGATTTATTCCCATGCAAAACAGAGATTGACTTAGGGTAATTTAAATACTTTATGCATGGATAGATTCATTAGGAAAAGGAGGCAAGGCAGAACTATAAAAAGAACTAATAATCTTGCTAAAGGAGCCGTTAATTCCCTATAGCATTGGAGACACTTTCATTGAGCAGGGGAAAGGAAGGTTGATTTTGCAGAGCCCATGCAGTTTCCATAGGCATCCTCTGCTCTTTATCCAGAAACAGATCACAGAAGTGACTTTCTCCAGAGTCTTACTGAATGTGCTTGGACCATTTCTGGCTTTGATAGCTTAGAACAGCATCACAGGATTGTAGGGGTTGGAAGGAGACCTCCAGAGGTCTTGTTGTCCACACCCCCACCCCCCTTAATATCTCTAAGGATGGAGACTCCACAACCACCCCAAGCCACCTATTCCACTGCTTAGTCACCCTCACAGTAAAAGAAATAAATAAAAAAAATGTTTCTGAATTCCCATAACCTCCTGTATTTCAGTTTGTGCCCATTGCCTCTGCTCTTCCAACTGGGCATCACTGGAAAGAGACTTGCTCTGGCCTCTGCAGTCCCCACTCAGTTATGTGCAATGGTGAGATCCAAGATTAGTCTTGACTGCAGCTTTTTTCCCCAGTAGCTGGAACATAGTGATTCAGGCAATAGCTTTCTCAAAGAACACATTTTGGGTCTTTTGCTTTATGCCTGAACCTTCTGCCTTGGCCCAAAGTTTAGCACCCTCCCCCAGCAGCACCAGTAGCACAGGCTTTTCCAGTCCTGGGCACTGTGGAAACAGCAAAATCATCTCATCTGGAAAGATGCTGAGAGAACCTGCTTGCCTGGAGTTTGTCTGTCAGACTTCTTGCTTCTGAAGTGACTCTTGTTTTGCAGTATTCCAGCACTATGAAGCAGTTCTGTTGTGTTGCAGCCCATTTTGAAAATAAAGTTCATAATCTGCAGAAAACTGAGAGGGGGTTAATTTTCTGCCCTTTTTTTTTTTTTTTTCTGTGTGTGCGTGTGTATATTCATCGCTTTAAATTTTTATTTTCAAGGCATTTAGGAATGTGGCTGGTAGTTCATGATTGTTTTCCTCTGATAGAGACGTATTTATTATTCATTGCAATAATTACTGTGTAATATTTTATACTAAAAGTTGTTCACATTGCACAATCAGGAAATGCTTAGGAAGTGGCTGATTTAACTGTTCTATTTTTAACTGTGTACCAAATTGTGGTGAACTGTGTTGGCACAGTTGTATCTGCAGCATCTAGTGGGCTTCCCACCATCATGCTGGTCAGTGCATTCTCAGGAAACTTCAAGTGTATTTTTTCCAGAGCTTCTGTGCACAAGTTGTTTCTAAAATAAGACTTTTGCTAGAATCTTAGTTAGTGTGCTGTTTCCAAGGGGACTGTGTTTCAGGATTCTCCTAATGCTTTTATCACCCATCTTCTCTGATCAAGAAAGTAATTTATTGCTGATTGCAGAACTCTTGAACTCAGTCTGGCAGCTGCAGTGTGAAACTTCTCTGATCCAGTCTCCTAGTTACTTATTTACATATCATTTAAAATGATTTTCAGGGCTGTTTGAAAACCTCTTGACATTGCATTATCCATGTTTCAAATCTTATGGTGATTTATTTTTTCCTCTCTTTGTATTGCAGATAACAGACGAGTAACTTTGGAAAGGTCTCGTTCTCGCCACAATGGAACAATTGCAGCTGTATGATTCTTCTGATGCCAAAGAATTAGTGAATTGTTTTATTTACAATTAACTAGCTATACTTTGAAATGAGATATCTTATTACCCCAACTACCAAGATCTGTAAACAGTGTTAAACAGTAGAATATATATCTTATTTTCTTATGTTCTTTCTTTTTTTTCCCCCGTCCCTATCCCCCATGCCTTTTTTTTTTTTTAAAAAAAAAACAAAAAAAAAAGCTGGCAACTTACCTGAAGGGAGTTGGGGATTTCTAGGTTATGTTTTATATGGGTAAGAAAACACAAATTTGTTGGAAGAATACAGCTGTGGATTCCATTTGCAGTTCTGATTTGGACATGAAAGGAAAAAATAATAAAATTGTATGTTAATAAATTCAGAGATGAGCTGGTCTACATTATCAGAATCTTTTTTGTAATCATAAAAAAGCAACACATATCCCCAGTCAGGTTGCTGAAAATCTTGTCTCAATGTAAAACCTGGTGGATTCAGCTATTTTGGCTGCAAATAGGATATACCACATATCTACACTTTTGGTGTTACGATGATGTATATTTACTTATCACTGCTAAAAAAAACCACATAAAATAAATAAAACAGAGCATAGGATTTTACCAAAATTAAATGATATCAAGGGCAGTATATGTTTTTAACTGTATCTGAGGGATTTTTCTAGTTATGCACTTATATATTCTTTATAAAGATATTTGGGGGAAAATACGATTGTCCTATTTTAATTACTCTAAAAATACCTTTGTGTAGGTTTTTAGAGACAAGCTACATTATGAAGTTATTCAGAACTGCCTCTGAGTTTTTCCTCTGTTTCTCAGGTAAAATATGTAGCGGGATCTCTGCTGGTGGATTTTAGTGCTGAGGGTTTAGCAGCTGAAGACAAATTTTCTACTGGAGCACTGGATAGCAGTGATGGATGATTGCAGCAGTCTGATTTTTTTGGGAAGCTCCTCCCAGTCTATTATTCTATTTTGTATACAGGCCCCTTGCACTGCAGTACCTCAGGTGAGCAGTCAGTTTAGTAGCTGACACTGTGTATGTTCTGCCACTCAACGGGAAGCTACAGTTCCCTGTTCTCCCCAGACTCCAGTTGAATGTACAGTCTGTTTGGTGTTCAGGTCAGTCTTCACCATCCTTTTTACTAAAGGTTCCTTGCTTATCTGGATGGGATGAAGGATTTTAACTGGGAGTTCCAGTGGAACGACTCATGTTGCTCAGCTATACTCCTTTTAAGAACTGGGATTCCATGTAGTAGATGGCTCTCGTTCTCAAGTTGTTATTGCTTTTCACTGGTTAATTATTATGGATACTTTTATTGCCTGGTGTCATGGGGAACTTTTTTTTTGATGTTATATAAAGACTATTTGGAAGGTAAGGTGTGACATTATTTTTCTGTGCACGAACTGCTAGCTCTAGAGGAGCATTCAGTACTGGGCAGTGTAACTTTGCACTACTGCTTGAGCCAAGCATCTTTGTACAGTAGGTTCTTTTTGCTTCTCTGGTAAGACACGCTTAAGATTATCTGACTAGTTTGGGATAAATTCTCACATTTTCAAACTAGTGATCAATATCCAATTATTGTAAGAAAAGATACAGCTCCTTTTCCATCTAGTATTGAAATTCATTTTTCTTTCATTGTCTTCAAAGGAAAAGGAGTTCGCCCATTGCTCTGTCTCTAAATGTAGGAATGTAACTGAAGCCTAGTGACATGTGTGCTGTTGACTAATACTCTTCCTAAACTGTTAGATGTTTTTTGTGTTTATAGTAACAAAGAGCTATATGGTACTTCAGGAAAAAAAAATCATTCAACAGGATTCTGTCTCCCTGTTTATCAGTAAGTGATATAAAGAATGATATCCTGTTTCGTGTAAGGTCAACATCAACCTTGTACTGAAGCATAGCTTTTCAAAATGGAACTATTACAATTTCAGTTTTAAAATGTGCTTAATGTACAAAGCCAGTTTAAAAAGGTTAGATTATTAATGTCTCTATAATTTGTATTACAATCAACAGTATATAAGAATTCACAGTTTAAAATTACCATTTTGCTGGGATTTCCAAATATTGGTATAATCTTTATAGTTGAAACCTCAAAAGCTCACAACAGAATCTTTATACTGTAGCAGTAATTATTAGTGCACAAGTTTTACATTTCCATTGGTTGTATTTTATTTTATTTTTTTTTAGAGCTCTCTGAAAGCTGACCACAGTTTTTCAAGAACCAAATCTTAGGGAAAAAAAAAAAAAAAAAAGCAAATCCAAGATAACATCATCTGATGCTTCTATTTTACTACTATTTTTTTCATATTTGAAACATTTCTATAATTTAATGGACATGTCTGTTAGAACAAAAGTGTCTTTCAAAGGAAAAGTAGTTTAGAAGATAATTTATGTAAATATAGGGTGCTCGTATTTATGAAGTCTAAAATATTTTCTGAAATTGATGCTGGTCACTTTGTCTTTTGATAGTTTTTCAGTCTATATTAAATTGCAGATATTTTTAATGTTTTTATTATTGATCTAATTTTCAGAGGTGTCACGTGTTTATCTAGCAGTGTAGAAGAGTAGCACCTTTTTCAGAAATGCACTTGCCTTATTTTCTAATTTTAAAAAATGAAATATATCAGTTAAATTATATTTGTATTCAAAGTAATCCCAGAAAGAAAATCGCTGGAGGGTTCATACATAAATTTCTTGCTAATTATGTTTCACTATATGTCCTCTGAGACATTACGTTAACAATATACCAGCACATCTGTTTGCATTCACATTTTACCAGTTACAAGTACTGAAGATTATTTTTTTTTATGATGTTACACTGTTTACATTTCTTAGTTTATTTAAGAGGAGGATAAACTTATCTTTGCAATGAATTGAACTAAATTTGCAATTGACATGGGAATGAAATGTTTAAATCATATACAAATATACATCTCTGTTGCTTAATTACTGGCTGTACAGATCAGAAATGTAAAGACACTAGCCTTTTTTTTGCTCAATTTTATGCAGTTTACTGAGAAGTAAGTGCAACACGTTTTGTCATGTATGTTTGTTTGTGATTCAACAAATACCTTTTCCCAGCACATAAGTGATGTTTGGTTTAAGTGTTTATCATATTATGAACTGATGCTAAAGCCAAAACAAAAATCGTGCCTCAGATGGCATTGACAAACAGCTTCAGGAAGTATTCCCAGAAATACTATTTCATAATTTGTTCTGGTTTTAGGCCACCATGGTCAATATGAAAAATGTAATTTAAAATTACCTATCTCTCTTGAAAATTCAGATACAAATGCAAGCATTCCCATAGTTCTCTTTTGTAATATGCAAATAGTTATGAATATCTGTATATTTTTGCATTTTTGTGTGTGGTATATGTACTACCTCAGACAAATGCTGTAAAAACCATCATGTTTTCATGCTTTCTATCCAAACCACAATTCATCAGCGACCTACTTTAAATTCATCCCACAATATACAAATGGTTTGCAAAACTGAGAACCTGGCTGAGTTTTAGGTTTCGCTCTGGAAATTCTCCTGTAGCTTTCATTAAGAAAACTTTGCAATGTTCAGCTTTTGCATCCCTCAGGCAAATCCTGCTTTGATGGGTGAATTTAGTACTTCCTATATTGAGAATGATATAGCTAGTAAATATTTAAAGCTGGTAATAGTTACATGGGAGCGAACTTACCTTTATATGTAAATTGCTTCTTATCCATTAAACAAAGGCTTGGCTGAATTATACTTTAATGTTTGCCTTCAAATTGCAGAGAGGTCGGGCATAACAAATGCTGAGCTATAAAGCAATGTAAAGCCCATCTCTTATGTGCCATACTGTATTTTCAAGTTACTCATTTTACAGTAAGCATTGTAAGAAACTTCTACGTCTCTTCTGCTGCAATATCCACACACACCCCCACGCATGCACACAACATGTAAATAAATAAAGAAAAAAGGCAGATCCAGCCAAATCCCTCAGCTTGAGGTGTCTATTTCAGATCACCTACGACTGCTTTTGTGCACAGGGAAGGGAGTTGTGTAAGCCTGTGAGCTCTGCAGTCCTGCAAGCTGTCACTCAGCACCCACTGATGTCATTAGAGGAATGTTAAAGGAGAAAGATTTGTTCTCGTAGTGCTTCTTTTAGCACTGTTTGAGGTGATACATATGCCACAGAATGTGAACAATAATCTATTGCAGTTTAGTCAGTCTGCTGTCATGCACCATTTGGTTTCCCTTTTGGAAGTCATATGACTCCTGATGCCAAAAAAAAAAAAAAAAAAGAAAAAAAAAAAGGTGACAAATCTCATGCATTTCTATTTTTTAAACAGCTCTGTGTTTGTATGTAATGTTTTAAATAGGAATTTGATGAAATCACAGCCTGGCCATTGTTAATCCATGTATTCTGAAAACTGTAATAAAGATATACATAACATGTTGTGCTAGGTGCGCCAATGTTTTACTTGTTTATAATGATTCTTACCTATTGAGTACCATCTTCTTAAAATCTATTTTTGTTATATCAAATTAGTACGCTGGAATTCTTTCCATTTTAGCTTACTGACATTTTATGGATCTCTCTTTTCTTCTCTCTGAGGTATCAAGTATATTTGACTTAATTTGGGGGAAAAGATGCCTTTTCCAATGGAGGAGGACTTTAAAAACAGAATAATCCACAAATGTATAGAATTAATAAACCCCAACATCAAATCACGGTGATACAATTTTATTTTTACAAAAATAACAATAAAAGGGAGTCACTAAACAAATTACTTGGGTCCATATTTATTTTAAGGGGCTGGATTTCAATTTAGACTTTTAAAAGACAGACACATAGTCAGATGTCAGCTAGACAGTCAGTTGTTGGTGTTTTCCAAATTATTTACTTGACTCCAAATTATCTGAACAGAAGAGAAACTTGACAGACTTTTACCTTGAGAACTGCATATTTCACTATAAACGACTAAATGATGTCACCATAACAGCCTGAACTGCACAACAGTACAGAGATATAGCATTGAATTTCTGCAGTTAGTAATTAAGATTCTAATTGAATGGAATGCTAATGAATATGAACAGCCATGCTAATCCCACAGTCCTTAAGTAACTTTATATGTGGAAAATGAATGCCAAGGGATGGTCAAAGGCACTGTTCTATTTTTAATGGACTGAACTACAGTTAAAATGCACTATATGATATATGGTCAAGCAGTAGAGGTTTATTTTCTTATAGGATTAAAAAAAGAGAACTCTTTGAAGTGCCATCTGTACTTGTAAAAGCTGTGATTAGCGTGATAAAGAAAAATCTAGTAATGGTGTCCTACATATACCATGGTTTTCTACCTTATTTTTATGAAAGTGTTCCTGATTTTCTCGTGTTGGAGTCTGGGCTTCCCATATTTTCAGGTATGTTTGTGTTTGGGAGACTGGCAGGCAGAACTTGTCCTGAAACAAGAATCAAGTACCTTCATTCCTTTCTGGGGGTTAATTCTTTCTGTTGCTTCCTGTATGTGAACTTCAGACTGGGAGCAGTTTACAGTCTCTGCTGCATAGCCAGACTCCTTCCTTACATTTGGATACTTTCTGTACATTCTTGCTGTACTCCTCCTCTGTATGATTTCTTCCAACCATAATCTCAAAATCAGCTTTTCTACATGTGCTGAAGGAATTCAGTATTACCGGGCTGTAGTGAAATTATAAAAGCATTCAATTGATTTGTTCACAGTGATATGATAAATACTTAATGGCTGTAGTTAATCCCCTTCAATAGATGTGAAACTAAGACTAAGAAGAAAATTCCAAATAAGTGATTTTTTGGTTGTGGTTTTTTTTTGGTTTTGTTTATTTTTTGCCTGTAGGCTTTGAGCAAACACTGATTTAGTCCAGTTAAAATCACACGCTACTGAGAGCTGTTGATTTGTGTCACTGTAGCAAAGAGGCCAACCTAACAAACCCATCTGAGAGGCCAAGGCTATTATCTCAGGCACCATGCTAACAAAATCACACGGCTTTTGGGTTTCAACTGCCTCTCCCCCTGCCTGCTGAGGGCACAAGCAGGGCAGGCTGGCATCAGCCTGCAGCACACGGCTCTGGATGTTCTCGTGGTGAGGGAGCAGCAGAGCCAGGTCTTCAGGCCAGGTTTTTATAAGGGCAATGTGCCCAACTTTTCTTCATTGAAATAATTGATCTGAGTCTGAAGGGGCAGATTATCTGTGAGGCACAGATGACTGAGAAGCCCTGTGAGTACTCACCTGTTTTTTAAAGTGCTTGAGTCCTTAAAGATAAAAAAGAAAGGCCTGGTTCTAACTAGGCATTGGTCAGATGTGGTGTAAACTCATTCTGATTCTCCACTGATGTTACACTGACCCCAGGTACCCAGACCTCTGTATTTTGAAACAGTTTTTGAGAGTACAAGTATGACTTGATGAATAATTACCAGGCTGGCAATTCAGTCCTGTTGGAGATTCATGTCAGACTCTTAGTGTTTTAGCACTTTGGTGCTGCAGCTACTGTGAAGTAGCCAGGAGAAGTATTCCATTTGTGGAAGGCATTGTTAATGAACACACTTTGTCAAGCATTCTCTATCTTCTGGAGTAGTGAAAAAGGAAAAGGATTACTTTGAAGAGATAAAAATGGAGTGGTAACCAAAGGTACATATATTATAAACTATAAATGAAGGTGTAAATTCAAAGAAACAACACTTGAAATGCACCACATCTTGATTCCATACCTGCTGAAGTTCTTTTACTTAAGTGGCACAGGATCATCAACTTAAAGAACAGCAGTATTTGCAAGGTTAAAATAATTACAGACCAACTCAAATAATGAAAATTCAGTGACTGAATTCACTGCCATAAAGAGAAGTGAGATTGCAAAGTCAAAAAGTAATGAGAAATCTGTAAAAAGGCTATTGCACTACATGCAATAAGTAGCACTAAAACCAAACAAAAAGAGAGGCAAATTTACCTATACACATTTGACACCATGGCTAAGAGTTTTTGAAATGGTTCTGTTATACTTTAATGGAGACTGTGGGATTTTGAAGACTGTAGTAACATAGAATGGCCAAATGTAAATAGTGCTTCCAGAAATATTTCAAATTTCTGTGAAGCCAAGAAAGATCCAATTTAATCATAGGGAAAGTATGTGTATTACGTGTTTTACTTGAGCCGAATTAAAATCTATTCTGATAAGCTGTAGTTTTCATTCCAGTGAACAATAACTTGAGTAAGATTTGAGGAGTTTCAAATAATACACAATATTTTATGTAGTTTCTTTTGAATCTAGGCGACAAGTCTTGAAGAAGTCATAGCATCATTTTCTTATGAGGAGATGCACTTGCAAACATCAATAACATTTTTATTGCAGGTAGCATAAACAAGTTAAAACTAAGAGGATTCTTACAAGTCAGCTGAATATATTTTTGTGTGAGTGTTCTGCTCTCCATTGCGTTTCACTGCCCAGACTTGTGCTCAGATTCTTGAGTGCTAAGAAATTGATTAGTCTTGCAGGCTGCCTAACTGCAGAAGTCTGCCAATCTGTTATTTATGGGGGAAGAGGGAAACTTACACTGTTCCAAGCAGGCTGCCCAATGAGTAGCCTTTCTTGAGAAGACACTTGAAGCACAAGAATAAACTGATAATGATTGATAGTGTGATTTTTTATTTTTTTTAACTCAGAGAATTTGAGCTCATCACAGGATGTTGTTGCCAGCCAGGAATAAAGCTGGTTGGTGGTAGTAGTGTGCTAACATAAACCAGTAGTCATGGCATTGTTAAGTGTATTCACTCCCTGTTTATGACAAGCATAAAATCAAAAGGTGTAAACTGGTGAAGCTACACAGTTTCTACAGTGATGATAAAGCTTTTTAACTTTTTACCTTTTTTTTTTTTTTTAGCCCAGAGAAAGTCTGAGATTATTTGAAATGTTTTCAACTGTGTCCTTTTAGTTTTGTTGAATTTATTTTTTTTTTGAGCAACATAGTTGATGTAAAGCATCTCACCATAAATGAAAAGCAGAAAAAACTGGCATTGAATTAATATAACAGAAACACTCAGGGAAAAAAATACACCACTGATGAAGGAGAAGGATGCAAAAAGAAGATTCACATCAGTACAACAGTAACTCTGCTATTCCTCTGTTGTGGTTTTAAGTTCTTTAACCTGGTCTTACCCAAGCTAAAACCCAAGTCACAGACACTCATGAGTAGCAGCTTGGCTGGAGCACTGGGCCTCTGCAGGAGCAGTGTGAGCAGACAGATCCTGTGTGCTCGTCAGGCTGTGCTTCTGGGGAGTCCTGTAATCTGCCTTCGGTCTAGTGCAGGAGCCATGCATTGCATTTTGATTGGCAGGTCTTGGAAAGGAATTTGTGAAAGCAAGATGCTGCTGTAGGCAAGTTCCCAGCAGGGCAGGAAGACCAAGGTAAGAAAATGCTCTCTGCTATCTTGGATGCTGCCTGAGAAGCGAGGAGCTGTTGCTTCCTCACAGTGAGTTTTACACTGCTCAGGCAGGCATTGTTGCAGCAGTTTGTTTTACATGTTTCGGCTTTCACTGCACTGTGAAGTTAAGAACAATTTAAAATAATTTATAGAGGTAATTTTTAGTTACGTTTGAACACCGTAGAGCTGTTCTTTGCAATACAAGAGCCCTGTGTATAGATACAGCATAAAGCTGGTAGTGATGGTTGATGCTGTTCTTACCCCAGCTACTAACCTGGACCAAGTAACTTAGACTCTGACTTTATTTCATCACCTTTAAAGATAAAATAGTAAAACTTGCACAAGATTATGCTGTTACCAGCTTCACTTTTGAATGGTTGGCAACAAAATTGTTCCTTGCATTGTTTAGATAAATTGGTCCAAATTAATTTTGTCTTCCCTCTCCTAGGCAAGACATTAGCAGATTCCTGTAGTTAGTCTGCAAACCCATTTATATTCCCTCCACACTAACATCTGTAGAATTCTGAACAGCAGAGAAAAAAAAAATCCTGCAAATAGTAATGTACTTTGATGGAATACAATGAATACATTTGGTTGTTACAACCTGCATGTGTTGTTTGAAGCAAAACTTTGTATTGATTCACTTTAAGTATGTTAGCTTATCATTGAGGTATTGCTGCTGTAATGAGATGCAAGTGTCTGTCTCACATGCAGTCTGTTGTGCACAATGTTAATGCTTTATTGATTGACTCAGACTATTCCTCATAAGCAGTTGGAAGTCTTAAAGCCTGATGCAGATGCTGGACTGTGATTATGTTATGATGGAATGGAGCTTCTTCAGCAATCCTGCAATTATTAATGAGGGTAATTTATAGCCTCTTATGAACTACTGGTGTCAGTAGTTACCTGTACTGGTACAAGTGTTGGGGGAAACAAAACTTCAAGTGTTGGTAGACACACAAAAACACACCAATTTTTGTGAAGGTAATGATAAGATGCAAGTTAGAGAGAGATCTTTAATTAGTTCATATTTGGATGTTTAGGTCTGGTTAGTATGCTAAGCCAGACATCTGAAATGTTCTTCAGTTCAGTGTTATTAGTGCAGTTACCTAACATATTATCATCATGTTGATGTGTACTCTACTCAGTCATCTGGATGCTGCTGTGGAGCTTGTGCATACTAAACCTGACTCTGCTGATTTCAGGCTGATTTCACTCTGAAACTGAAATAAATGGCAGTTTTTCTGTGGATTTCAGAGTTATTCCCCATCTACATGTCAAATAAGTTATCCATATCTATAATTTTAATGAAACGTAAGTTCTCCATTACAAGTAAAGTTTCTTCATATGAAAAGTTTCCCCAAAACATCTTCAGGTGCCCACATAAATATATGTTATATATGTTTTGATTCTTGAAGCATGAATAAATTGTTTTTCAAAAATTATAATATCAATTGTATTAATTTATTCAAATGTGTTGCTTTCTTTAATACCTTTTGAATGCTGTCAGAATATGTTGGTTTATGACATAATTTATTCAATCTCATTAGTTCCTAAAAGTAGCTGATTCCCTGCATTTAACTACTCATGTTCTGAAGCTTAAAGGTAAGCTTAATTGTGGTATCAGGTAGTTAAAAATTACTTTATAAATTCTTTATTGAGAAATGGGCATGAACTATGTTTGGGAGAAAAAATATTTCCAAGTATCTAGTTACTGTGAATTTAACTAAACAATGGAAGTACATTTTGAATCATTGACATTGTTTACACAGTACAGTTGCTTAACAAAAATTATTAATCTGCAGTCGTTCACAACATCATAACATAATTACTTTATTCTAGCATTTCTACTCAACTGGATATTCAAAGTATACATTGCTAGAAAAGAGCTATCTCCAGTTGAAGTGAGTGGGAGACAAGCATGTAACTTTTTAATAACAAAAAATCGACAAAAAAAGGAAGTGAAACGATGATAATCAGCTGTCAGTCTCAGCTCTCAATCATACTGGTAAAAATATCTCAAGGAGCTTCATGATTTACCCTGGAAGGCAACATTTGATAAAATGAATAATGCTAGAAAGGATAGGAGAGAAATAATGAGGAAGAACAAATTACATATAAAATAGTGTTATGAAATGATTTATGAAAGCTGGTGTTTCAGAAAATAATGAAAATATGTAAATGCCAAAAAGAGAAAACAGGAAAATTGGTAGCATGGACAGAAAAAGTCTGCTTCATGAAGGAAGAAAAGGAGCAAATTCACAGCATATGGTTAGTTTTATCATCTAACACAAGGTGTTGCTCAGCTCTCATCCTTCAGCTTGCAGTATCAAGCACCAGCTTGTTTGTCCATAAGGGTAATACTGTTTCACAGCCTGTGAAAGGTGCCAGTGTGGGGGAAGGTCAGAGGGTAGGGGTTAATTCTCTCAGCCAGCCAGAACTCAGTTCCAACTGTCTAAATTATATTTTTAAAATAATAGCCAATATATCCGTGCCTGCTGAGATTTGGTGGCATCTTCAGGCAATAATGCCCTGGCACTTCACTAACAAAATGCAGCCCACAGTTCAGCAGACCATGTACCAGCCAGGAATAGTTACTTAAACCACCGAAGTACTGCCATAAACATGTAGGTTTGAAAACAGGTTTCTCTAATGCCACTTTCCAATACATGAAGCTGAAGTTAATTTAAAGAATGTTTCTTAACTATAAGGTGAAATTAGGTATCGAACTTCTTTAACGTGGGAACAGGAGAAAACACTTTGCTACTGAAATATTTCAGTATTGTAAAACCTCTGTACATGCTGAAATGAGGTGGCTTAGTGGTTTGGGTTTGTTTTTGTTTGTTGTTTTGTTTTTTTTTTCCCAGAGTATGATAATTATATACAAGGGGTTTGGGAAAATACCTATGCTAAATAATTCAGAGAAATGATTTCAGGTGCTTTTGGGTTGGTTTTTTTGCATTTGTCCTTGTATATTCTTCCAAAATAATTTAATTTTTCTAATCTGCCTTTTACAGCAGGAACCATTTAAAGCACTAAATCATAGGCAGTATAATCCCTTTCACATAAAGGAACTATTTTTAAAGGATAAACTTCATTTTTATGGGTTTCAGTGAATTGTATCAGAAAAGTGTTGCCTTTTCCCATTCAGTTACTGTGTTTGACTTGAACTCACAATGTGTTTTGCCCTATAAAATCTTAAGTGTTCTTGATTCCTGCATTTGGCAAAGAACTGACATAGTAGATGAAAGGTCTCTTGATCTGTTCCTTGTGTTGTCCAACAAGTGATTCAGACTTGCAGCTACTTATCTGTGAGCAACACAGACTCAAATCTGAGTGTCAAGCACAATTTCTTTGAAGCAAAATTTTAAACACTCAAATTAAAGCAAACAACTTGGAATTTAATAAGAGTGTATCTGTGGAATGCTGTCTCTCATGTCTTTGGTTTCCTTGGGCTGTTAGAAAAATTTGGCCTTTACATAAAATCTATTTATGCATATTATTAATATACCTGGTAGAAGAACTATGCAGGGTTAGTCTTCACTGTTTCTTACTACTAGGATTATTCACCTAACCAGTTTTTTATTGTTGCTTCCTAATTTCACTGCTATTTGTATTCATTTTGAGCCAGATTAATGAACACTGTGACATTTGAGGAGAGGGGTACCCTGCCATTTTCAGCTAATATAATGCCATTGATCAAGGTAGGTAAGAGATATCAGTCCTACTGATGTAGTTGAGCAAGGGAAGTCTTTAATGTCAATTCTGCTGTGTCAGCAAACCTATATATTTACTGTAGTACATTTTATAATCAAGGAACCAATTTATATTAAAAAAATAGATCTGTCATCTTGCAGTTATTATCCTTACAAAATATAATAGCTTTCCTACATTAATAAAGCCTTCCCTCCTAATGCAGACACAGCCTGCAATTTTGGTACAACCCAGTACCAACACAGACATTATTTTCTTGCATGTTGATTTTCATCAGATGTCCTTCATGGAGGATCAGTTGCAGGTGCCAGAGTCTAAAAAGGAGCAGATGTGAAAGATCAGGTAGGATCTGATGCCTAATTTAAACCAGAGGGTTGCTGCTTAACTTCACATTTTTTTTCACCCCTGGTGTAAATTCTGAAATCTTTTGCTTTCACAGTGTGCATTTCATCCAGTAATCATTCAGTTAGTTTGTCTCTTGTCAAATAATTTCAGCTACCACTGTGGTGGCTACCCTTTGCAGAGCAGAAAATTGAAGTTATCAGTGAACATCTGCACTACACATTTTCAGACTGGATAAAAGAATATCCAGTGGAGTACGTGGGAGAATTTTCTAAAGAAACAAAATTCAGCAAACTGAAACAGTGAGAGTGGATCCTCCTCATTTCCATGGAAGCAGCCATCTCCACTCACACAGGTAGGCTTCACCCCACTTCAGCCCTTCATTCTTCACTTACCTCTAGTCTTTGAAAAACATTTATTACCTGAGGTGCACGGCTGAATAAGGATCTTTCTATGCTGGAGGTCTCATCCCTATAGCTTCTTGTGTTTTTTCCTACAAGCTGACAGTTTTTTACAATATAACTGTTTTCTCTTTCTCACTCTCCAGAATCACTTTGTGAACCAGTAAGTCTGAGTTAGGTACAGTGGGGAGAAATAGTCAGTTTTATGGACATCTCTTGAGGAGGTAAAATTGACCACGAGAGAGACTGACAGAAATGTCATTAGTATATTGATGCAGCATGGCTGGAAACAGAACATTGCATCCTAAATGTGGAGGACTTTTTACTTAGTGCAAGGGAGACAGCAAGGTAAATATGCATAGAGGGATGAGGGGATGTATGTTCTCTGTGTCAGTGAGCAATGACAGCAGTTGTATTCATCAGTGATGCAAGGGTAAAAGAAGAAAAGGTTTGTATATCTCAGAAGGCATTGCTTATTCTGGCAAAATGTAAATACATCCATCTATAACTGCCCAGCAGGGTGTGATGTGAATAATTATTTTGGCCCCAATTCATTTTTGGTGCAATATAACGTTGGTGGAATTAAAATCCAATCCTTTAACTATATGTTTTCTCTTCCCTAAAGGAAACAGTCCCCTGTCTGGCTGAATGCCCTTCTCAGAAAATCTTCTCGGTAAAATTAAATCACATTCTGACTGTGTCTGTTACCTGTATCTAAATCACTATCTTATGCTAAAACCAGTATTTTTTCCACCTAAAGCTGGGCCCAACTTTTTTGCAACATTTGTTATATCCAGCACAGAGACTGATTAAAAAGTTTTCCACATAGCTCCTAGCTGGTTGCAATTTAGAATATGAGTTGCTGTACTGAGATGCTGAAAACTGTAAACAGTATTTGCATTTTGTTATGAATATTTTGCATAACTTTAAGGATGCTTTCTTTATCCCCAAGTGGGTCTGTTTTGAGCCCATAATGTACTGTGAAGTTTCAGTAACACGGGAAAAAATTTATTGAGCACAAACAGACCAGTATCATAGCAGACGTAACAGCATTCAAGCAAAGAGTATTTTGCATCAAAAATGTGTATACATTTGCATTTTTGATGCAAAAATCTACTTAATCAGCACTGCAAATGAAGCCCGTAACTGAGGCAGTGCAGAATTCTATGAAATTGAAAAGTTCTGTGTTATTTCTGAAAAACAAAGTCTATTTTGCACAGCTTTAACTACAGCTAATATTTAAAGCAATTTAATCACTGGTGAACTAACATGGCAGAAATACTCTGAATTTCTTTATCTTTGTAAGTTTTTTACATCCTTAGCTCTGCAGAGTGTACTTTTTAACATTTGTTAATTAAACATTGATCCTATTTAATTGCGGGGGAAAGAAAATGTGCAGGAAGATTGAGATCCGAATTTTAAACATCATTTTAGGCATGTTGATTTTTGTTCTCATTTCGAGATACTTAGGGAATTATGTTGGGGAAATTCAGCACACAAGATTCCTGGTGAGAGTCAAAGGTGTTACTCATCTAAGTTAGTTGTTTGTGTCACAGCTGAGGTGTCTGTTCTTCAGAAATTTGGTGATTGCTGTCCAGGGCTGACTAACAATTCCAGAGTTTTATTCTCAGAATTCTGAGTTCCGAAAATGTCCTTTTATTCAGAATAGGTTCTGTGTTCTAGCATTTGTGAGTCACCATAAATTGATGTTGAGATGGATACTACATGGAAGAGTGACCTCCATCCCAGAGCAGTTTATAATCCAGTTAATAGTTATTGTCAACTCTTACTTCTTTTGGATTTATAATTTATTTCTTTTTCAATTCTTCTTCCTGATGTCAATTGAATTTTTGATTTTTTTTTTTAAGTGCACAACTGTCTACACTACAAAAATTTCACCAAACCTGACATTTAGTGTTACCAGAAGACTGACTATGCCATACAAACTAAATGACAGTTTTATACCTAGTCTCAATCTCAAGTCTCTAGCATGAGCATGTGTGTGAACTGGTAAGGACTTCTCCTGTAGGTAGGTGACTACCATTCTTCTTTACTGGCTGACAGCAAGAAAAATTAAAGAATCCCCTTGTTTTTTTTCTTTTTTTTTTTTTTTTTTAACTGAAATAATTAATTTTAAGGCAGAATCAAGGGAAATGTTTATTTTTAAGTCAATAGAGGGGTTTTTTCCTTTTTTTTGTATTGATGCTGTTAAAAGGAGAATCTCCTTTCACAGCCAAAGGGAAGAACTACTTTGTCAAGGTCCTTCTGAAAGCAGAATTTTGTGTATAGAATGTTTAAGATGTTTTACAAATACTATGACTGGGCTAATATATTTTGAATGTTATCCTTGCAATTTTAGGGATTACATTTCTAGATAATATAATCAGTCTAAATAGGGAATCTCGGTCAAATGTCAGGCTTCTTGTCTGCAAGGTATTTCCACTCAAGTGTAGTTGCAGAGTGTCACTGTCATTCCAGTTAGTTCAGCTGATTGGTATTAAATTTGTTGTATTTGGCATACTACAGTATTTTTGCTTCAAGCCAGGTATTTTGTACAAGATTTTTTTTTGTACAGAAGATTTTTGTACAAGATTTTTTTTGTACAGAAACACCACATAATAACAACAGACATTAAGGATCTCTTAAGAATATGTAGATAGGAAGAAACAGGCTTTCTAATTTTTGCAGTGTTTCAGTTATATTTGTTATGACAATATTAAATGATATTTTAGGAGAACACAGATTTAAAACATACCATCTGCATTCATTATTTTCCTGCTTTACTGGACAGTAATATTTTTCTTACAACTTTTCCACATAAGGAAATCAATTTGTAACACTTAACTCATCTGTTACTGTACCTTCTTTGCCTAGAAATTAAAAAGGACAACATTTAAAGGAAGGTTGTTAAAATTAGTCCTTCTGCTCTTAACTGGCTTCTGAATTGGTCTGGTAGGGCTTTGGAATCCTGAGATCTGTCACCACAGTGGAGTAGTTCTCCTCCACTGTATGGATTCATTAGCTTTTGTGCTGAATTCATCCTGTCAAACAGTCACAGGGAGTGAAACATTTGTACAATAATCTCAGTCCTTAGGCTGAAAAGCATTTGCAAGTGACTCTGTTAATGGATAAAGGTGGAGGAAGAGGATCCTGAATACTGGGCAGATGATGTTTGGCTTGGTCTTTATTTTCTCCTAACTGACATGCAAGAGTCTTTATCTGACTATCTGATAGTGGGTCAAATCATCAACAGCCAAACAGACCTTTGGTGCCTTATGGGAAAATATTCCCTGAAGGATTTGAGAATCCCAATGGTTTGCAAGGACACCTGAAATCTTGTTTGCAATTTGGGGAGAGAGGTTAAAGGCTGAATGGACAGAAGACTGGCCTGCCATTGTAAGCCATGCAAATGAAGCATAATACGTTGGAAAGGCACTGGGGTGGAAGTCACAGAAGAGAAGACAAAGAAACCTCCATCAATAATGCCTGATTTTATATAAATAGACTTTTCTCTCTCTGCCTGTCAGTCAGGCATCCTCCACTAGATTCACATAAGAAATATTTTTTTCATGCCTAACTTCACATTTTCCCTTGTTACAGTGCACTCCTATAAGTCTGAGATATTCCATTGGATATTAGTGGTATGCAGTAATACCAGGACAGGACAGTTGCTAAACCAGAGGAACTCCTCAAAGAAATAAACACAGTTTCCTTCCCACATTGACACATCACTGATAATGGGACAACTGTCAAATTTTCACCTTCCTGCCAGATTTACTGGGATCCCTTTCAGGGTATCATGGAGCCCATCAGGCCCTTTGCATCATCCCTTTTACATCCCAGGGAGCTGGTAATTCTCAGGAATTCCTTGGTAACAGAAAATGTCCTGGAGCAGTAGGATAGGGAACAGTTTGACTGCAAGAGATGTGAGAAAACAAAGGTATTACCTATTGAAAATATTTATTTAGAAGTATTTGAAATGTAATTCCAGAAAAAAGGCCCTTCCTATGTCTTGAAGTGAATGTCACAAACTGAGATCTTCAGAGGATAGATTCAAATCTCTTCAGATGTTTCCTCTAATATTAGTTATTACACTGGCATTTGGGGAATTGTTATTTTTGTTTTCACTTAACATGTCTTTCAGAACTTGATGCTACCTACTATCCATGTTTCAACCGATAACATGACATCCTCAGACATCACTTCTCTGTGATCCCCGAGATCCAGTGAGAACCAGGATTTCAACCATCATCATCTTGAAATATTGACAAACTACAGTTATATCAAGTCAAGCATCGCTTCCCTTTTCTCAAATGTGCAAACTGTAGAGCTATAAAATACACAACAGACTGGTGCTTTAGGAGACTCAGCTCAAATTAGAACCCAGAAAAGCTTCTCATAGTTCAAAATTAGTTGTAATGAATTCCTGAGTAGAAGAAGAAAAAAACCTTAACAAGGTGCAGTATTTTTTTTTCATATTTTTTTTTTCCCCCCATAAGAAGGTAAAACTATGCTACCACAGTTCTCTAGGGATTGTGATCCCTAACATTTAAAACTAACACATGAAAATTGACAGGGCAAAAGGAAAATTGACAGTCTGGGAGGGTAGAACACACTTCGGCTCCCACGCTTTTGTTAAAAAACACTAACTGTGTTGGGCTTTCATTCTTTTCCATGTGAAGATTATCTTTCAAATGCTTTGCTGCTCTTTTTGCCTATCCTCAAACACTGGCTAACAGCAATAATGGTCAGTGCTTGGGGTTTCCATAGGCTTTCAGTGCAGTTTAATCTTCAAAGCCCAGGAGGGAGCCATTAGCCAGGAAGCCAAGCCTAAAAAGATGAAGGTGTGTGTATTTGCAGAGGTTGTACACAACCCTAGACAGAGAGGCATACAGGGAAGTCTGGGATTTCACTGCTGTGCCTTTCAAGGTGGTTATCTTCTGGTGGCTTATCTTAATGCCTGTTAGTGCTTTGTTGCTAACTCTGGGACTGAAAAATGGGCAGCAGTGTCCTGACCTTAGAATTACTCACTTAGAATTACTCAGAGTAAGGGATATCATTAGAGAACAGTATGACTCTCAGCCTCAGTGGGTGTCATCAGGAAAATGGTGGGAATAGTCAAAGCTTGCTTGAGGACACAGCACTATTGACTCCACTGTTCTTACAGCACTTAACTGCTGCCAATATGTCTTGACCAGATCTGCCTCAAAACTCTCCAACCCCCCAAGAGACTGGTGAAAAGAGTAACCTGTTTCTTTGGATCATACTGACCTTTTCTTTGCTTACAGTGTTTGGCTAAGCAATACACAGTCCATCTAAGGTGACTTTAATACACTTTTAAGATTACAGGGAAGGCTATCAACGTGCAGATATTAAACCATGTCATAAGTCTGGCTTTCAGGCAAGGCTGTTACCTTCATGGCAGTGGCAACATGAATACATCCTGTAAGAGCAGCAAGGGTTCTGTGGTTAATTGCTGGAGATGTGTTTATTTTGCCTGCATAGTTGTTTGTTTGCACTCCATTTCACCATGGTGAAATTGGCCAGAGGCCTGGGAAGTGCATGAGCTGGGGAGCAGAGCTAGGTGCTGTTTGCACAGTATAGTGTTAGTGTTACTACTATGCACATAACATACTTGAACAGTGCCAGAGACTCCAGTGAGAGACCTGAAGTAGACAAGTAATCATCTATTTGGGAGAAGGAAGAGATCCCTGTCCAGTGGAACCCAGCAATGTGTGGGTTACAGCTTCTGTCAGGCTCTATAGAGTATGAATTGGAAGAGCCAGCAGGGACACTGGGAGATTAAAACAAACACAACCCTTCTTTTTTACAGCTATTCCATAGTTTTTAATAGAAATGATATGTGAATGGTGCAAAGCTGTGCTAGGAACTGCTGTAATAGGGATAGTAATAATAATCTATTCTGTAGATAAACAAAACATCTTACAGAAAGTGAGCAAACTCCTTTGTGATTTTATGCTCTACCTTTATGGATTTTTCCTTAAGGATATGTATTAAATCTAGTATATTAAATGTATGTCTAATTACTTGTATTCTTGCTGGCTGTTGACAGGATTTATTTCAGCAGCTCTACTTACTCATGTATGAGAGAAGATACTCTATTATCTCCTGCATGCAAAGTCTGCATCTGTTTTTGTTCCATTCTGCTGCCATGTAGCTTTAGTATAGTGAGTAGGAGTTACTCCATTCTGTCAGAACACATAATCATCCCAGGTTAATTCAGAACTTTCCTCCTTTCTCCCAGCATTACCCTTTTACATCCATTGCTTCCTTTGTTTTGGGTCACTGGGCCAGGTTTACTGTCTTGTTATCAGAGTTTTACAGTTCACAGTCTGAAACCCCTCTAGTTCTTAACAGATGTTGCAGACAAGTGATATTTAACCACTCTTGCTGCACTGGTAAACAGCCATCGTGGCAGAAGGTGAAGAAATACATAAAAAAAAAAAAAAGAGAAATGACAGAGTAAGATATTTTAATAAGACTTTTCTTATAATTATTTGATGTTACAGTGTACCTTTCTGTTGTTTGCCTTCAGACATCTGTGGGATTTCAGTCCCACTGCTTTTAGAAGCTCTAATTAGATGCAGCAACTAACTGTATTTGCTCTCAATACTCATTCTATAGTAACACTTTTCTTTTGAAGAGTTGAGTATCAGTCCAGTTTGTCAGTCCAAACAGAATGATGGTATCTCCAAAGCCCCTGCACTTTTGGTCTAATACAGACTTTATCCAACTAAGTCTCTTTTGTAGAAGATGACTCCGAACCATGACATCAGACCCAAAACCCAGTAAATCTGTGGAGATGCTACAGAGTCTAAAATCCAGGGAGAATTATGGTTGAAACTGTTTCTAATAATAGGATGAGAGACCCATGCTTTCTGTATAAATAAATGTGTCAACACAGGTTCCTCTAAAACAGTGATAGGAGCTCCTTCCCAAGGGATGTAAGAGGGATGCAAGAAGTCCAAAGCAATTAATCTCTTCTTGACATTGTTCACTGAACTTCTCTTTTATTGTGCTCATCCTTTTATTTTTCTTCATTTAAAAAAATGTGTCATTGTAGTTTAAATGCCTACAGAAGAAAAATCTAAAATTTGGTTTTGTGGACAAATATTTAGAAGTAAGAATAGGTAGAGAGAATGGAACTAATACGTCAACCAGTTCTCATAATCATTCCACTATAACATTTTCCAGCCAGTTATCTGTTTCTCTGCTTAGAATGTTCAGCAGGGGATGTTCACCATATGTTTCTGTAATGTTTAGCCAAGTTAGATCCCGAGTAGAGCCTGTGGTAGTAGACCATTAATAAAATGTAAGTAAATAGTGGTAATAAGTAATAAGGATCATTCAGAGATGACCTTCCCTGGTGGCAGAGCTTAGCTATTCATAACCTTCTGGTAAACGCAAATGATGTAACAGAGGAAAATGATATATGAGAAACAGGTGTAGCATCTGGGGAGCACTGTACTCTTGAGCTGTTTGACATGCTCCTTACATCTGCATTTAATAGAAGATAGAAATTATTACTTATCTTGGCAAATTGGATATGAGAGGTAATTAGAACTGTATCCCCTTGAAATTTCAGGAGCTTGTAAAATGAGTGACAGAACTTTACATTTGCAGTTCATATACGTAAATATAGTTGGAATTGCTATCACCATTTTACTAAGCCAATCTGTGCAAACTGGAAAATTCAGGATCCAGTTGGATTTGGACTCATTACTCTTTACCAGTGCTGCTTTCTGATGGATAAATAGGCCAGCAAGTGGAACACAGCTTGAGTTTCAAGAGACCTGGACTCATTTGGCTGCCATTCTGTAACCTTGTCTGTGACCTTAGAGCTGGATACACAGGTTATCTTGGTATTCTGTAACCTGCTGGTGTGAGATTAACAGCTCTGAGGTAAGTACTGACTCTCCTCTGCGGTGACGGGAATTAGGAAGTGGAATTTACAATAGTCAGCACAAAGAAGGAACATCAGCTGCATTAATCAATAGGAACTGATGGAGAGGAGGATGTATATTTAAACTTAAATGCCTTGTCAGTTTAGGAGTCTAATCCTTGTTTGTTGTTGTGTATCTTAGAATCTTATCTGTGTCATATGTCTCAATAATTATCATTATTTTCTCTTAGTACACATATAAAGAAAGATGTATTTCTGCTTCCTGCTACCTCTTTTCATATAATAACTTTGCGGCCCTACCATTTTCATGGAGAGTGGAAATAATCTTCCTAGAAGCAGGTGGTAGCATTATACTACCTTTGTGTTAGCATTCCTCTGTAGTACTCTAGGCTCATACTCATGTTTCATACTCCATAGAATATTTTTCTTTGTCACTTTTTTTTTCCCTGTAAATGCACAGATGATAATTTCAACTGGTGAACTGCTGTATTACAAGAAACCCTAAGCAGCTGCTTTTGCTCTAGCTTGCAGCTATGCTTGCTGTGTTTCCTCCAGAGCATGGTAATGCATGTAAAGCATGGCCAGGAAAAGCCCACTGGGATGCATTACATAGAAGGGACAGGCAGCTGTAATGGGTTTAGATGTGACACTGGTTCTGAGCTGAGCAGTCCAGTTAGAGGCATTCCTAAATGTGTGGTCCTTTCAAATATGAGGAAATGTAGAAGTTTACACACTCTGTAGACACCACAGTGATCACCACTTGTTTTGAAGAATAGAATAAAAGTTGTTAATTTTAAATGTATAAACTACAGCAAATTTCTGTTTGTGATACTGTTACAATCAGAGAAAACAAAGATTATGCCATCGTGTCAGTGTCATTTCTGTTCTATAGATAATTTCAGACTCTAGGACATCTACTCTGGCACTTTTCACAATTGACTTCTTATAGGAAAAAAAAAAAGTGAAATTTAATGACATTTCTGAAAGTTATTCTTAGTCCCTCATATTTCCCTGATTTTCATAACATCTTTAGAAAAAAGATGGAAGAAAAATAAGAAAGCATTTACTGTTTGTCCTGACCATCCCTAGCAGTCATGGAGGAGGCACGTTTTGCCCACTGTCCATTTTTTAGTTCTGTGTGTATTGTTCCATTAAATCTTTAATGTAAAATCTTCATATGCTTATCTGCTTGATTAAGTATACACTATCTTCTTTCATCCTCATCATTAAACTGACAGTAATTACACAAAATTGAATGCATGACCTCTAAGACTTTGCCCCAGTAAGTATACCAGAGAAAGACTGGTTATACTTTAATCTACTGTCATCAAAGTTACAGAGACAGTGAATCACATCAGAAAAAAAAAAAGGTGCAGATAATTGTCATTTATTACCTGCAATACAAATCAGGTCTGAATCCTTTATCTGTGTTGGCGTGAAAAATAACCACTACTCAGTGGAGCAAAAGGTGATGACCCACTGGCTAATGAAGTGTCAAAATGAAGCCAGAAGAAAAGGATTGACTTTCAAAGTCAATGAAACATACAGAGAAAAATATTATGGTAAATACTTTATTTGTTTTCCAGGATTAATACTAATTTGGTTTCTTATTTTTAACTTGCTGTTGTTAATTCAACACTGCAGAATAGGCTCTAAACCCAAACCATTTTGGTAGAGAATTGTATCATGTAGAGAAGGCTTAAAAATATAGGCAAACCCCTATATTATTGCAATAGAGACCTCTTCTGCTTTTCCTGTTTCTGTGAGTTTAGAAGGAGCAGTTAGAACCGACTGTCTTTTGGATGAAGACAGGCAGCACTGCTTCTGTGAAATATCCCACAGACTTTGACAGTCTGTTGTATTGCTGCTGCTACCTTCCCACAAAACTCCAGCTCCACTTTGCTTTGTCTAAAAGGGAATGGAGTCACGCTATGTTCTAAGAACCAGGAATAAATGTCACTCCAAGCAATTCCCAGGCAAGTGGCTACATCTGGATTTGTAATTTTGGACTAGATACAACAGGATCTAATCATTCACTAATAATATGGAATTTAAACGTACATGAAAAACTATACAAGTGCTGTTCTTTAAAATATTTTTCTGGTATAGCAGATTTGATTTAAATTATTCTGACAGAAGCTATAATGTCACCAATCAACTTCTAAGCTACTTTTGAGGAATACCAAAGAACGAAAGTTTATTGGCATTCCCTTGAAACTATTTCTACTAGCTGTTGCAAAATTTTTGTTTGTCTAGATGACAGTTTACTCCTTTGGTTGCTAACTTATATCAGTTGGCACATAATGAGATCAAGTAACAGCTCAGCCTTAAGCTGTCTGTCTGTCAGCATATTAGCTATTCTGTCATGGAATAGGAACTAGCAGAGCAGCTTGGATAAATCAGCTTTCGCAGTTGTCATTCCCGCTAGATGAGGACTTTATGTTGGAAATACATTGTCTAGATTAGGCATGGATTGATAGCTGTGCTCTCCAGGAATGATGAAGAAATATCAGAGATGATCACTATCCATATAGTCAGCTGCTTCTGGCCAGTCACTGCTGCTTGTTCCATGGGAGTAACTCTTACCCAAATCCTTCTGTACAGCCGAGCTCGTGTGAGCAGCAGTGAAAAATTACATCTGCAAGTGCTTTTGTAGTGGAGCCGAGCAGCTGGCAGAGGCAGAATCCCTCCAAGTGCTGCATTGCTTGGACACAGTTTCCTATGAGGCTTAAGGAAACAAGCAGGCAACATCACGTTTCATTCAACAGCAAGTTTGCTGAAGGAAAGGGTAAAATAAAAACAAACAAAAGAATAGATTTTAGGCTCTGCAAAGCAGTGTGAAATGCTGAACTGTGTCACTGGACTCGAGCAAATGTTAACAAAAGGACTCTGCCATACTGTACAAATCTCAGCCCCAGTTTCAATCCTAGTGCTTATCAGAGCAAATCAAAGCTGCTCTAATTGAAAAGGTGGCAGTTATACACAATAGAGTATGAAGACTTATGTTTTTGTCATTAAATTTTGCCTAGCAGGGCAACACAGCCTATGGGAGTGCTGTGTGACTCAGGAAACCACCCAACCACTGGGAATGGCCTAAAAGAATCTGACCTAGGAATCATATATTATTTTAAAAATTTTCATAACTTTTCTCCTACATTGCTTCGTTATCTGTAGAAAAGACAGATAAAAAGTTTGTTAAAATAATTTTCTCTTACCTTTAAAGGTATTATTCTCGTGTTCTAGTTTATCTTGATCCATCACATCAGATCTTGTAATATCTCCCTTTCCAGCTGTCCTGCCTTCAAACCCTTCTATCATAAATGCTAGAATTAAAGACCACTGACAAGTTTTTCTGCACTGAAATGGGCTGATGCTATAGTCTCCCTAATATCAAGTAACTAACACTAGTATCTCATAGTATGTTTACTCGTAACTGTTTTTCCATACCTTGCAAAGTTGTTAGCACAGACCTGGGTGGGGGAAACAACCCTGAAGAAAGGTTCTGTCTATCCATTTCTGGCTATCAGAATGCATGATAATCATAATGCAATTGCAAGCAGTGAGTTTAGAGTCCTCACAAAACTTTAAGATGGCATTTCTGGGCACAAGATGTTTCCATGCTGGCATAAGATGGTGTTTAGGGAACAGCAGAAAAACTGTTGTGACTCCAGCCATAGCAAATGGCTGTTTTAGTGAGAGTTGTCCAAGGGTGAGCTGAAGATGTGACATCTAGCTGGCTGTACTCAGCTTTTGAAGCAGCAGAAAACTGGTGGGAATTTTGGGATTTAGGATGCATTGCAATACATTCTATTTGTTTGTGAAAGGGAAGTATGGGATTTGGTCTAAACCTCTATGTGATGAGAAAGCAGAATCTCATTGAGTTCCATCAGGAGGTCTGAGCATGATTAAACAAGTAAATTGCACTGAATGAAGGGGCCAGTAACCTCATGAATACTATTCTCTGCAATAGGGACTATTAAGAGCAAACAAGTGATACACAAAAATTAAACTATATATACACAGGTTAATTTTATTCAGTAGTAATCTGAATTACTACATCCCCTATATGAAATAACCCACAGGCTTTTTTAGTACACTTAAATTATTAGGAACCAGGATGATGTGTTTTAGGGGTTATGGAGATAATTTTTATAACCAGCTTTGGGATAATGAATGAACATACATGTAGTAGCTGTGTGCTGTATATAGTGTTTTACTGCCTTATAAAAATATCAAGGATCAACAGGAATATATTTAATAGAAAAAAAAATAAATTTGTTAAACTAGTAATTACATGGAAGTCTGCACCCTGCACCACTCTTGTCTGTCTGTATTCTCTTTCCATATGGGACCAGAAACTGATAGATGGAAGCTGTCCCTATTATTCAGAATACTGGCTCAGGTAAAAACGATCCTTGCACATAGATCACTGACTCTAAGAAAAAGCTGATTTCATAGTTGTCCATAAGAATCCTTTGATTTGAAAATGCAGTTTTTCCACATGAGATATCTGAAGTATGAATATTTCCACCAGTGATAAAAGATGAATAAGCTTTCCCCAGGAGCATCTCCCAAACCCATTCCAATATGTCAATCTAGAGCTTTGCTAAGCAGAGCCTGCCATTCATGCCAAAGTGTGATCTGGTTGCAAGATGTGACATATGGGCACTGAGATTAAACCTCCTAACTTATCACTTACAAATTAAACTGGGATTGAATGTCGGACGCATCAAAGTTTTTTTTGCCCACGTCGTAAATCGAACAGATTTTTTATGGTATTCTGACAAGCCACAAACATAAGAATGAAATCAAGCAAAAATTGTTAAAAAAAGTAATATAAGAAATGAAATCAAATACCGTAGGAGCTGAAACTTGAGCTGGGGGGGAAATTGATATTTTCTAAGAATGAAATAAATACTGTCTTGCAATTTGTGTGGGAGTGATCTGGAGAAAAATAGAAATGGTAATCTTTAACTTGGAATGATAAGATTCCTGACACCATTTCTTCAAATGCTTGTTGTTCACATTCTTGGAGCTATTGTTATTTTATTAATGCAGATGCAAATGAGGTAAAAGTCTTATTTCAGTCCATTACAACTTTTTCACTGCTTGTCTGCAGACATGTTGAAAATCTGAACTCCCACATGAAGGCCCCAATATTTCAGGGTTCTTACTTGTCTGCCAGGCTTTAAACACAGATAGGCACTAATGTCATTAAAAACAAAGGTCAGCAATAAAGTGAAAGATTTTTTTGTACTACTTGCCATCTTCATACTACTATGGGACTCTCTTCTTGCTGTTCACAGAAGGCTTTCTAGCATCTATATAGAAACAGAAGAAGCTTGTGCATTGCGGTTTGAAGTGCAATGTTTTGATTGTTTACCTAATTTCCACTAAGCCTTTGAAAGAAAAGGAACATATGGACACTATATATAGGAATTACTTCTCTCAAAATAAAGTGCAGCTACCTGTGGGACTCAACAAAGCAGCTGCTTAAAGATCACGCTAGTTTTTGAACAAGAAATGAAAAACATGATTTCAGGATCACTGTGCAGATCAGCAACATCTGTGTTTAATACTGCAATCTATCATCACTTTGTTATTGCAGAAGTACAGGATTCAGTTTAAACCCTTGGGATTTAAAACTAATCAAATTATACATCAAGCCAGGGACTGATAATTTAAAGATGGACACTGATGTCATTTTCTAATAGAATGTCATTACAGTTGAGAGGAAACAGTGAGACACACTCTTGCTGTCATGGTTCTTGCCTTTTTTTCTTTTTGCAAAAGCTGTGCAAGTGACATGGGAACTGTGCTCTGACAATGCCAAATAGACTCTTTAAGCTGTTTGGGGGTACATGTCAAGCTATTGTGCTTACCACTTTGGCACTCAGTGAAGTCAGAGAGCTAAATAAAAAGGGCTGGTTAGCATGGTGCTTCTGGTGTATTTCAAGCAAAAACAAGTGCCAGTAAGAGTGTATAGTTTGGTGCTCTGAATCCTGATAGTCTTCATTTCTCCCTCCTTGTAAGGATCTATGGAGAAGGGCACCACTGCATGGCATAGTTGTCAGAAGAGCTGGAGGGGGAACAGTTCAGATGTGTGTGGTTCCATAAGATCCAGAAGGAAAGTTTGCAAAGCTAGCCAAGAGGGGCTGTATCTTCCTGACTTTTAAACAACTTGCCTTCACTACAGTGAGGCTTGGCAACAGTGAGCCTGTTACACCTTCTGCTTCTGCCTGTGTTTGGGAACAGGGGGCAGTTCCCTTGTTGTTCATAGGGTGACTGTATGGCCAGCCATCTAGGCTGATACTATCTTGTGTATGAAGAAAATAATGTCTGATAAACTGTGGCTTTAATCTAAGAAACAGCCTTCTGATTTTATCCTAATCTCTCTCTGATAGAACTGTGATATAAAGCTGGATACTGTCTTTGGCTAGTACTTTTTGATGCTTTTTTTCTATATTCAGCTTGAGTGAGCTTGGATGTTCCAGATGATGAACTTTAACAATGCTCACTTCTGCATTTGCATATACAGCACTAAATACATGCAAACGTGTAGCATAAAGGTACATGGTATCCGTAGTAAATGCAATACAAGAAGGATAAATGTATGTGCATGATAATTATTTTCACTCCTGTGCACTTATGCTGCATTTTCCCACTGCCACCTTACTGAAGATGGTCATATGCCATCTTGATGTCATTGGTATACTGGACAAACAAAAAGAGCAGAGAAAATATTCTTCAGCTACTGAATCATGTTTATCACTTCAGAAATTGTTTTCATATTAAACATTCCTTTTACTTGCTTATGTTTAAACAATATTTATGTACTGCAAAATATTGAGATGTTCCTTACTACTGGAACATTATTACTAATAAATCAAATCATTCACACTAATATTTTTTCTTCAAGTAAAAGAAATAAATATGTTGCTTGCCACCTACAGAAGGTTTTGTAATATATAAAGGTTACATTCAAAATAAATAAAACCTAACATGGAGACTCATTCTGGCAGTAATCTTTCTCCTCAGAGCATCACAGCTATTCTCTGTGTATTAGAATGTGTAGCCCCAAATATGTTTACTTCCCAGCTTAGTGCTGGGTATCATTTCAAGCCAGCTAGGTCAGACCTGAAGAGTGATTGTTTAGAACTCTTGAAACTCTTAAGAAAAATTACTATTTTGGTTACATTAAGACTTTTGCCTCTCCCCCTTTCCATCTGTTTTTAAATGCCTGGATGCTCAAATATCCATGTAGGAAGGTGTTAAAAGAAATGCTCATCATCGTGTCTTGAAGTAAAGGAACAAATGTCTTATGAATGCTCACTCTGATATCTTCAGGCTTCCAGAGCAGTGATATTTTTAAAAGGTTTGTATTCCTCATTCATTGCTGTTTCCCAAGCACAGTTGCAGGTTTTATAGACTTTACTTCCAGAACGCAATTTTAAATTAATATATTTTAACACAAGCTTTATATTTAGCTTCCCTTGTGAATAAATTTCTCTGCTGCTTCTGAAACCTGGGGAAGTAGGTTGTTATTTTTAATGGGAATGGAGATAGGATCCATGTTTTCTGGTAAAATTTCCTAAATCTGGAATGGAAATGTATTGTTGGAATATGCCATTTGAGTTTTTCCTTTTGTCTTAAAGAACAAACTTTCTTTTCAGCATTCATTATGGTTTAGATGTATTTTCATTTCTGCAGTTGTAACAGTGTAAAACAATGTTTTGAGGCCATTCTTATACAGATTATGACCTACCAAGACTGAAATCAGATTGAATGGTAACTGTAGGAATTTTATCCAAAGAAGGACACCTGGAGGTACAATTGGCTTTTTAATCGCTTCAGTTCATTAAATAAAATTCACTCATTGACTCAATTATGATACAATTCACAGTTTTATATACATATATCACAGTTGTAATCACAACTATATAGACTCAACTATAAATCTTATGCATAGAGCTGTTAAGATATGTTTCTAAACCAAAAAAATCCTTTAAAAAAAAACATTCCTTGAAAATGGGGATGTTCATTTTGATTCTGTTCTGAACCCTTTTTTTTTGGTTCAACTAGTTTTCTGTTTGCTTCAGTTTTTTTATCTTTTGTTGTTGTTGCTTTCCCTGATCTGTTATCTATTGTTATCTCTGAATATTAATATGTGAACTTTTAAATAATGCAATATTATTAAGATTTTCACATTTTTCTCATATTTCCTTTAAATCTCCAAAGTAAATAGTAACTGGAGTTCTTTCCCTTTTGCCATTGAATTTGACTAATATCCGATACAGCCTTTTTAACAGTCAGAATTTAATTTTGCGTGCACTATAAATTCCCTTTCTTGAGCAATGGTATTGACTATTTTTCAGTGCAAGTACAGTAAGACTTTGTTTTGCTGGAAGTTGCTTAGATATAAATTAAATTTGGAAAGTTCTAATAATCAACAAACAAAACTGTATTAGTTATATATAATCTCAGCTGATTGCCACATACAAATACCAAATACAAACCCCAAATTCCTTCAGGTTGATGCCCTGTCAATTCATATTCATCCCACCTTAGTTTGCCCATAGGAAGCATTCTTCTGATAACAAACTGACAGTCTGTGGAAGGTATCTGGGAACCTTGCTGAGAAGCATGAATTCGAACATAAAGCAATTTTTATGCTGCCAAATGTGAAATCATAATGTTTTTGCTACTTAAACCAAGCTTATTTCACAGCCTGAGTTATAATAGTATAGAAAAAAAACTTTTTTAAACCCCAAAACATGAGATACTGAGTCACTGAAGTGAACACATCTTTAAGAAAGCCTTAGGACTGCTGTTAATTTTAAACATCTGCCTAAACATTTTCTATGTGAACATATTGTTATGTGTATATAAATGGTAGCTGTTCTTCCTCAAAACTAGATTTGGTGTCCTTTTAATGATGGGTTTGTGATGGATTTAAAAGCCAGTTCTACAGCACACAAAGGTGAAGAAAGGCAAGAAAAGGGAGGAGGGCTTTGTCTGACTCACTTTCTCATACCAAACAAACAAAAAGCTCCCAGGGCTCCAGAGGGCTGAAGTGTTGGTAGTTGAAAAGGCTGCTTGGTGATCAATAATAGAAGCCAATGACTGTGTCTATTATTATTGATACCAATGCCAAAAGGTTTGAATGCAAGTTAGTTTCCTTAACTGGTTAAGTGTCTTCAGTGAACAGAGTTCAAAGGTGTGCTTAGGAAACTCTTCAAGAAGGAAGTATCAGATCTCTTCAGAGAACTTACAAAGTCACCTTTGGTGGCAAAAAGAGAAAAACAGAATTCTAAAAAATTCTTCCTGTTAAAAGCATAGAGTACTTGGGGTTTTCAGCCAGGTTAAATGGCATCTGATGGGAAGAACTCAGGAGCTCAGTAGATTTTCTGCTGTAGTCCATCAGATTGAATAGTTACCTCCTTATCTGGACAATATAAAGCATGACCATCCCAGCCCACCTGGGATTGAGATCACCTGTATCAGCAATGAACAGAAGATGTGACTGGTTAATGCTTATGCCAGAACAAAGCTCCTTTCCTAGAAGGAAACGGTTTTACTAGTGTGATTTGGGAATTCTTTTAGGGTAAATTTGATGAGATAAGCAGTGAGATTGGGTTTGGTTTTTCACTTTTTCTTTTTTTTTTTTTTTTTCCCCCCCAAGAAACAGCAGTGAGATTCCCATACATTGAAGAGAAAAAAGCAAGTTGTAGAAATTCTCTGCCCTCCTTGTGCCCTATTTCTTTTCTGTCTTTAAAACTATAGATGTAAGTAACACAGATTCAGGTCAGTGGAGCATAGAAAGTGACTGCCTATGGCACAATTTGGCCCAGAACATGAGATTTCCATTCTCATCTCTTCTATAGTGAGGAGTAAGGTAGACAGTTGATAAAGTCTGTAACTTTGTATGTGGGGGCTTTTTAGGCATTGTTAGTAATTTTGCTGTTTTACGAATGTCTTGAATTAAATGAGATTACAGAAGAAGTCCCTTCTAATTTAATGAAATTAAATGCAATTAGATTTAGTATTAATTTATTTCTATGTCAAATTTATTACCTTTAGTGGGATTTTAATATAGTATAAATAGTAGCTCATAATAAGAAGTCAGAGTAATAGTGAAATTAGTTTTAATTTTATTAGACATTACAATTCTAAGAGTGATGAATTTCTTGTTTAGAAAGATTTGTTTCTTTACTTAACAAGGTAGTGTTTATGAACAAAACTTCTCAATTTAGCTACCATCACATCACTCTCAACATCTATAAACTTAGGTTTTCATTATTAACAGCATTTGTGATTATTTTAGTCCTATGGCATAGGAAAAAACAGAAAACTGATAATGATTTGCTTCTTTCTGCCTTGCTAGATGACGTAGAAATTCTCTCTGTTCCTCAGTGTATTAACCAGCACATGAATTCCATTTGCTAGGAAAATCTTCCTTTTGTAGCCAAATGTTTAGAAAGCTGATGCAAAACCAGATGCAGAACCACTGGCTATATAGGCATTTTTTCCTGTATTTGTGTTGTTAATGGAACAAGTACATTTTATGCTGTATATGCTGATTAGCTAAACAAGAAGATCCACCTGCAACTGTACTATCCATGATTCCATGAGATAATTTCAGTTTAAACAATTTTAGACCATTGCAAAATTCTGGTGATAAAACCAGCTTGTGTGTCCCTATTTTCACAGCCATAAGAAATGTGATTGTGATTTATCTGGTGATAATTTTAGACCTTAGCTGTGCTGTTCCTTACCCTTCTTGTGAGTGAGGAAGACCTTTCACCATATTGCAGAACACCTGCAGTGAACCAGAGCCTCTCCCTTTCATTTCTTCTGTACAATCTGAGAGTGAATCAGACTTTTGAACATTCCAATCTCCAGCTTTTAGTGTGATGTTGACCATTAATTTGTTTCACTCTGGTCAAGTTATCAAATATGACATTTCCAGTGGTGACGTTAACTTATTTCTTGATCAGGAAAGAATATTTTTACTGATTTTTTTCCCTTTGTGAACTTAACTAACTGTTAAACATTCTAAAAATTGGATTCATCAGCTCTTGTTAGGCAATAAATTACTGCAGGTAAATAATAGATGTTCTATGCTACCAGATTTGCTTCTTTTGCTATTGTTTATTTCCTGCTAGATTAGACAGCCTCCTCTTTTACCTGGTTCTCAAACTGGCCCTGTTTCCAAGTGGTTGGGCTGTGCAGTCTTTTCAGTTTATGATCAAAAGAAAACAGTTGACAAGGTACAGTAAGTAGCACAAATTCATCATCCATTTCTCCATTGCACAAACATCTAGCATTTTTGAAACTATTTTCATTCCTTTTGGAGCCTGGACATCACTGAAGTAATAATAGCTTATCCTAGGAGTAGATTTCTTAGTAAACACTATACCTTTGTGAAGAAATTGCTATTATTACATTCTAAAGAAAAACCAAGGTTTCAGGAGCATTTTGGTGGTTGTTTTTTGATTTGCTTGGGGTTTATTGTTGTTGTTGTTTGATTTGTTGATTTGGTTTTTATTTTTATTTCTTTATTAAAAAGAACTGAAAATTTGGGGGATTTTTATCCATCCATTCTAGCATGAATCAGTGTGATTTACCATTTCTGAGTAACCTTTTGTGAAATTGACAGTATCTCAAGATATGTCTGTTGTTAACTAAATGCTTCAAAATACAGATTCCATCTTTGTATATCACAAGCCAGAACTACTGTCTTCTAAGAAGTAGAACTCTCACCTGTGTTTTAAGTCATATATTTTTGAAAAGAATAAACTCAAAGCTTTTTTGGGAACTTGTGTCTGTATCCTTCCCAGTAGTTTAAAGTATTCACAGTCAGTAGCAACTGAAGATCTTCACATGCATTTCTATTTTGATACCTACACAGTAGAACATAGCTCTGGGGATTTTATGCATTTTGGGTACTTATGCTACATATAAAAATAGGTGAAACTGAATCAGTATTTATGAAGAAAATGACATTTTCTCTATAAATATTATCGGAAGAGTTTAAATATTTGGTTTCACACTGCTAAAGCTAATCCATGCAGTATCAGAAATTAGTGTAGAAGTGACTGATGGCACATAATTAATGCATTTTAGGCATCCATAATCATATCCACCTCTTTTCACATAATTGGATATCGATGGAAAGAAACCTAGGGTGCATTCCAAAGTTAAAATATTAATCTGCAAAGGAAGAGCTATTAGTCCTGCAGTTTCACCAGTGACTAGACATTAAATGGCTACAATAAATAACTGCTTTTTAGACAGTTGATACTACTACAAAATGGCAGTGTATTGCTGCACATTTCATGGTGCACTGCATATTGAATCCTTCAGAATACAAAGCTGCTGGACATTTTGCTAAGTCAGAGATCATTTTATCAATACATATAATTTTAAAAGCTTCATACAGATTGCATTTAAAAAAACAGCAAGAATTCATCAGCAGTTAATTGCCAGCTGTCCTTCAGATTCACTAATAAAGATTCTGTCTGGAGGTAGTAGCAAAATCTTTATCTCTGGATTAATTTTCCTTGTTCACTAAATTTTTAATAGAGCATCATAAGAAGAAATGCTTGGAAGCAGCATTTTCTTGATAAGAAATGCAAGGTATTTCTGTTTTTTGGGTTTTTTTTCTCGCATTAAGGTATTAACAATACAAACTGTTAGGTAGCTGGTATATTATCTGTTGATGTGTGACTGAGCAGCTGAAAAGCACAGACAATATGGTGCTATATAGGTCTTAATTATTAAGATGCCTTTCACACCTCTGATCAGCTGTGAGAATTCATATATTAATTCTAATTACTACAAATATTCCAAACCAAAGAACCATAATCTCATTAATTCAGTAAAATATTGCAAGGTTATACCCACACATAATTTTTGATATTTAATGGAGAACCAAAAAGATTAATTGAAATACAGAGCTTCCTGTGAGTTCTTGTCTATCAACCAAAAAAAGAATTTCATCCTGTCAAAGCAGAAAATACAACTGGAGTCCTACTGAACAAGTTGCATAATTGTTGCTTACTATATGAGTAAATATGAGCTCATTTTGCTCATTAGTGTGGTTGTTTTCAATGCTAACTAAATATTTTTCTATTTCAGAAAAACAAAAACAAAAAACAAACCAATCCAAACAGTTCCATTTAATTCCTGTATGGCAACCAAATCTCAACTAATATATGTATGCATTGGTCCTCAGTCATAACTTCCTCCTGTGCTGCAACATGTGAAACAGAATTGGATTAGGGAGAGATACTGAAATTATTTCTAGGCAAGTAATTTTCTGTCAGAAATGCAGATTCCACAGAATCAGTTTTGGGTTTCTGGAGTTGTTTCCAGGGAATGGATTCCCTAACTGAAACTGCATATTTCACAGCATCATTTGAATTTTTTAGAATGCATGATTGTTGATATTTCTGTAGAAGTCAAGTAGTTGATTGTCCTGATATGGTCTCTCGAGTTTTATTTAGTTGTGGGGGGTTTTTTGGTGTGTGTTTGGTTGTGGGATTTGTTTATTTTTTATTTTGTTTGAATTTTTTTGTTTTGTATGTGTGGTTTTTTTGTTTTTTTGCTTTTTGTTATTGTTTGTTGGGTTGGATTTTTTTCCTCCAATGAGACAGAAAACTGCTGGGAAAGGTTGGAGAGGCAGCACACTGGCTAGCTTGCTGTTTGTCAGCTGCCAGGTGGACTAGAGGACTGTCCAGTTAGATGACCAACCAAATTCAAATATGCTATTCCACTTCACTGGAAATTCCACTACAACAATCCAGAAGTTTTAATTGAATGGAAATGTAGCCATCCAGCAGCCCTGTTCTAGCCCTTGTTTATATTCATGGCATCTGCTTGGCCAGCACTTTTGCACCTGATTGCTTTCGAATGAAATCTGGCCTCCATTCAGGATGAGAAGTAGAACGTGAATTGGAAACCTTTAGCAGTAGTCCAAGCTCATACTTTTCTCCTGGGGAGTACTCATATTGCCTACCCATACGGTCCTCAGTACCAGCTGCCTGATGTTTGTTCCTCATTCCCCTGCCTCTGCAACCCAGGAACAGTTTGTGAGCTAGCAGATGGCAGAAGGAACTGGCCGTGGCTGTCACGATCACAAAATATGTATCGACTATTTGTCTACTATTAATTAAATTTGTGTATTGCAAACTCTGTTATCTAAAAAGTACTGCTTGCCTTGTCCTTAACTTTATTGTCCAGAGGAATTGATTGTATCTTGTTAAGTGTTTAATTGTATTTGAGAATATTCAGCTACTTTTTTTAGAAGGACAAGGCTTAACTATAGAAGCTTTGATTTCATCTTTCATTTCCAACTTTACAGTGTCTTCCTGCTATCAGTAACAAAAACCACTTCAAATAATTGAAGATCTAGAAGCACCTGGACTGAAATTCCCCAGGAATATCAAATGTGCTAAGAGTAATTTAGATAGGAGCTGATGAACACACCATTTGTACCACCGGTCTCTTCTTCTGGCAAGTGAAACTGAGATGACCTTTCCTCCTTCCCTTAGCCATGGTTTTTCTCTGCTAACTCAACAAAGCACCTCTCTAAGTAGAGTGCCCACAGCAGAAGAGGCAGAGTTCTTACAGTCAAGTCAGCTTGTGTTCCACGTGGGTTTTTAAAATGTTTTTAACCTATCTTCATTTTGACCAAAGCTGATATTTTAAACTGTGAAAATACAACTTTGTCTGTCATAATAAATTTCTTCTCAGGCCAACACTATTGTTTGGAATTAGGTAGACTTTGCTTTCATACTTCCCTTATGGTTTCTGCTGAGTTTAGCTGAAGACTATTTGTGAAGGGTGTTTCATTTCCTGCATTAGTCTCCCATTGGAAAAGGGAAGAAGTTGGAAACTTGTCCTAATATTTTAGCACCTATCAGCTTTTCATCTCGAAGGTCCCTTTGCAACTAAGGGACTATGTGGGTCCCTCCATATGATAAACTACATGGATCTAAAAATGTGTTTAGCTGGCAATCTGACTACTTTTTTTGTAACATGTAAATATGCAGAATTTCTGTGATTGCACTGTAGTTACTATTTTCTCCTTTCACATTACCTAGGTATTGGTGGATACAAACTTCCTGGACTGCATAAGGGCCATGACTTCAGAACAGGTTCTTCATCTTCTGTTCTCATGGGAGATTAACTCTATGCTATCACAATCATTTTTCTGATAAGGTAATGTCATAGCTTTGCAGCTTTTGTCTTGCTGCTGTGATACTTCTCTGTCCATGCTCTACACTAGACAGTAGTTGAATGGCTGAGTGAAACCTTGATGAGCAGTCAGCATTTTTTTTTCCCTTTACTATTTATGTTAAATGTACTTGTCCTTCTCTCGGCTGTTACTGTCCCCATATTTTTATAAGCCCCCTCTAGGTACCTAAATGCTGTAATAAGATCTCCTCAGAACCTATCTTCTTCGGACTGAACAATGCAACTGTCTCAGGCTGTCCTCATCACAGAGGAGTTCCAGCCATCTGATCATTTTTGTGGCCTCCTCTGGACCTGCTCCAACAGGCTCATGCATTCCTTATAGAGGACTGCAGAGCTGGGTACAGTACTCCAAGTGAGTTCTTACTGGAGCAAAGTGGCAAAATCACCTCCCTTGACCTGCTGGTCATGCTTCTTGTGATGCAGCCCACGAAACAGTCAACTTTCTGGTCTGTGGTAGAAAAAAATGACGAGATAACTTACAGAGGGGACAAAAGGATTAGTTCTGAGATGACAGCTTCATGTTTTTCTGTTTTCAAGAATCTTTCTACCAATGTGTATCCTTGATTCAGTGTCTGAATGATGATTGATTGGCATTGCTTAATCTGGGTATATAATAGAACAATTCCTTCCAACATGTTTATGCCAGAACTTAAGTTCCTCATTTGTTGCTTTCAAGGCTATCCAGTCGAGTTGTGTTTTGTGCTCAAACACACAGCACAAACAGAATAGACCTATAACAGAGGCATGAAGAACTACTACTGAATTAGTTTCTATCTCCTCTCTATGGTTGTTGAAATCTGCTTTAACAGAAATAGAATCAATTTCCGTTCTGAGAATTGGAGATGATATGGCCTGTGTTGAAAGTGGTCTGTTTCTGAGGAAAAAAAAAAAAAAAAAAAAAAAGAAAAGATAAAAACCTCTAAGAATTTTTTCAGACTTAGGTCTTTTGGTTTGGTTTTGGTTTTTATTACCTGTTTCATCCAAAAAGCTAACACCAGATGTCTTCAATTGGTATTTAAAAATCTTATTCAGGACTTGAGCATGTCATGCTTAACAATAGATTTATTGCAGTTTCTCTGGGAAGTAAGCTGTGTAATTCTAGCTCCAAATACCTTGCAAGGTAACTGCTATCCTTCAGTTAGTCATGACAATAACTTAAGCTAAGCAGTCTGTGCCTTGCTTCTTGAGAGCTACTAGGTAAGGACTTTGGTTACTGGGGAGGGCGAAATACAGCTGTGTTCCATCTCTCAATCAGTACTCCCACAGGGAATACTGAGTCTCTACTGATCACCTAACCTGGTTTCTGCTGAAGTCAGAAGGTATTTCTGTAAGCTTCAGTGAACTGAAGTAAAATTTTCAATGCATATTTTCCTGATTTTTTAAAGGCTTTTAGAGAAATCTTCTGAGCACTGTAAGTAGCAAATTCTATGTGCTTCTGTTGCCTTTTTCAAAGCTAGAACTGCTATGAAATTCTATTATAAGTAATAATTTTACTAATTGGTGAGACAAAGTACAACAAACTACAATGTAGTATTTTTTCTCAGTCAATAATTAATTTGTTGTTTCCATAGATGATGTTATCGTGCTTAATTTTCAGTAACTCTAATTACTTGTGACCCTAAGAATTTCTGTCCATGTTAATGACATACTGTAGTTTATTTCTGTTTATTTCTGCAAGTTGTTGTTCAGTTTCCTGTTTAGTAACATAACTCTATTAATTCATCACTTGTTTCCACATAGTACCATGTTTATTTTTATTCTTCATCTTTGTTTGGCTCCTGCAAATATCTGCTTTTTTACTGCATATTCCTCTCCTTTTATGTTTTTTGCAACAGTTTTATATCAGTGTCATAACATCTTTCATTTTCCTGCATGTGAACTACTGAAGATTTCCTCAAGTGCTTCTGTGCTGATGTTTTGTCCTAAATATATGTTATGCTGTCTTCATATTTTTGTGCTTATTGCTACATGCCCTTCAATCACAGTTTTATAATTCACTATATTCTTTATCTTTTGTATTGTATTTTCCAACTGTAGTGCTTTTTTATTTCACTCCTGTTTTTTGTCACTTAAATTATTATACAAACAAAATGTTATCTTATTAGCTTCCTTTATGATATTATTTTACCTGCTTTTAGGCAGGTAAGATAGTTTTTAATTTTGGCTCATAATAATAATTCTCTCCTCCTGTACAATCTATTACAATTCTACCACATCTTACCCCATCCTGCTCTTTCTATTTCTACTTTCTTTTCCCACCATCATATCCTAGTTGATACCATCTTGATGAATAAATTATCAAGATTGTTCTACAAGAAATCTGTCATGTGGTATGTGACCTCTTTTAAATCTGAGATTTAGCTATGAATTCCATATTAGTTCTACACGAGCTGCTCTTATGTAAATGTATAGGAGCTGGTGTCTGGCAATTTCATCTGAAGTCTTCCTGTCTTTGTTCTGCTTTTCTATCCTTCTATAATTTATCACTTTTAGGACAAAGTAAGTGACTTTGAAAAGGGTGTTTTGCCCCAGTTATAGCTCAACTCAAGTCAAGCAGATGTATTCAACACACAGTCATCTAAGGAATTTATTACACATTAAGAAATAAAGACATGGACACGTGAAAAACATGCTTTTCCCCCTCCACCTTTAATACTTCATAATTGATAAAGGGTAAAAATGTTATGATTAGGATAATAAATTCTTGGTTTTTAGCTTGGCCAGAAGGTATTGCTGGAAACCTCAGTTAAAAAGTTTTCTAAATATTTTTCCAGATGTTCTAGATTAAGTTAACATTTTTGCTATTTGATTTTTATTAACTCCATCTGAAAAATATTTTAAAGTACATCCCCTAGTAGTTAAGCAGCAGACTCAGTGGTAACACAACTTTCAAGAAGAAATATTCACTTTAACGTTTTCCTTTTATGTTATAAAAATGGTGCAGGCTTTCCATAACTGTAAGCGATAAAGTGTAAAAACATGTTGGAAGGTGATGAATAGAAAATAATGCTTTTCACCTATCTGGCTTTGCTGGACTGTTTTTTAAAGCACAATGATCAAACTGATATTTAATATCATGTACTGTTCTTATAAGTGTAATGTTTTCAGTACATTTCTTTCTTTTCCTATGTAGCACAGCTCTTCAGACATGTCAAGAAGGGTTAACAATTAACTCTGCCTCCTCATAAGGAACTTAGTTACTGGTGCACCACCTGTGCCTGCAGTAAGCTAGCTCTGAATCATGTTTGTAGGGTGAAACTCTTGCAAAATGGGTTCAAATTCAAGCCAGCCTTTGTTTAATAACTGAAAGCAGGATAATGTATTTGGGGTCTCTATATACATATACAGACTGTTCCTGATACGATTATGATATAAAACTGTATCATTGTTTGAGCTCACCTAGCTGCCAACAACAGCAACCATGCAGCTGCTCACTTCATCCAGTCCCCTTTGGTGGGATGGGAAGGAGAAAATGCAACAGACTCGAGTGACAAAGGACAGAGGGCTCACCAGTTATGGTCTAAGAGATACCCTGTATCTCTTCTTTCTTCCCATTATTAGGTGACTGTCTTATCCTTTATAAGGTCTCTCTCTTCCCTTTGTGAGGCTTTCATAGATGTGTTTTTAATACAGGAACATTTAGAATTTAATTTATTTCAATTGTGAATCCATATTAACTGGATATACTTTATGTACATGAATATATCTCATTAGTATCTTTCCTCAGGAGAATTATACAAGGGATGCTATTCACCATGCTCAACTAGGCAAAGCAAAGTGATAATTTCTCTGCCGGGTCATTTTTGAAAAAATACAAGTCTACCACAGAAAATTGAATCTTGAACAAGCAAATTTTGTACATCTCTAGAGCAGTTTCAGACAGATTTCTTGGAACCATTATTCTCCTGATATATCTTGCATCAGAACATCAGACAAATTGTTTTCATTTAAAAAGCGTAGAGGACTGTGTGGGTCTGTCTGCATATGTCTGAGATCCAGGGAGAGAAAAGAATGATCACAGACAGCTAATTCTTAGTTTGAACAAGTGCTTTTCCATATGTTGAAAGAGTACATGTAATCACAAAGTGAAGAATTTACAGAAAGCTTTGGAGATTTTTCAGGGCAAAAAGATATATTTTGAGGAGTTGGGAAAAGAAATCTCTCTATTTCATCAGAATATATTCAACCCTGTAGAATGACATTTCATACAGCATAAAGCTCTGAAGCTCAGAATCTAACTATGGGAGCGTTTGGAAGAGATATGCAAATAGTGGCATGTCATGTAATGAAACAAAAGTACACCAAAAAGGCAGAGAAATGAATGTGTTTTGTTATATTAATTAGCTGCAGTTTGATTAGGTAATAAAGTAAATGGGGGTTATAGTAAAAGTGTGGTGTGATATAATACAAAAATGTCTGTACTAGTGCAGGAGTATGAAATTGAAGAAAAGTGTTCTCAGTTCATAGCAGTTTGCATGCAGAGTCAAGAAAATATTAGTTAATCTTTAAAGGCAAATATCTGTGATTTCTACATTGCAGCAGAGCGATGCTGGATGGATTTGCAGATGCCTCACAGAGAATACAAAAGAGACTAGGAATTAACAACAGAAAGGTAATGACTTGTGCCATACTTTAAACCAGATTGTGCAGTGATCCAACATCCACAGCTAAGGAGAAAGCAACAGATTCTGCTGTGTGAAGCCTCTTACAGTATTTAATTCCTTCACTGCACAGCACCTGCTGTGTTAATGCATACCAGTGTCATCAATGTACTGGTGTTGTAGTACACTATTCACCAGCACAGTGGGTGTTTCTTATCTGCAGTACTTGGCAGTAGGCAGGAGGTTCCTTGGGCTGGAGCATGTTCTTCCCAAGCTTTGTGTCCCAGTTTCATGCACAACCCTTTTTCAGTTTTGAAGTTCATTTTTTCCTTACTTCCAATGCCTTACAAATTTCTTGAAGTTCTTTACTTATATTTCACAACTAACATTTAAGAAGCTTTACAGAAAATTTTCACCAAATCATTTCTTTAACAGTATATGGTCCAAGCTTGAAATACTAGGACAGTTAACTTCTCCTTTATGCCTGTTCAGGTCCTCTGTGATCTCACAGATCTATCTCTGACCTCTGATGAGCTCTATTGATGAACTCTATTTATCCACCTAAAATAGTCTAGGCAAAAAGTCCTCTCAGTTCAGGGGTGATCTCTGTAGGTTTTACTATCTCTGAGTATCTAATGAGTCACCCTGTGGTTGCACAGTACTGTGTGCAAATAAAGTATTTTGGTTCATGTTTGTTTGTATATGACCTTTATTGTCTCATTTATTAAATTAATGAAGTAATTTATTTTTATTGGGTTTTTTGTTTGTTTTATCTGTGTTACATTTCAAGGCTATTTTGCCTTGAAGACTTGCCCAGAGACTGAAAGTTAAGGCAATGAAAATTTTAGAAAGTTGTGCCTAGCTTAAGCACTTTTTTCCCTCTGATTCAGGCTGTTTCCACAGTAATGGTACCAGACCTATTAATTACTGTAATACCCAGCAGTACAAATTTACATGCCTATATATCTATCATACTAACCTCTACAGGCACAAGCAAATAAAAAAAACCAACCTGCCAGTGCAAAGTAATTAGTCAAATGTTTTAGAGCAATTTTAAATCAGCTGAGTGAGACAGTGTCAATCTACCACAGTATTTTTGATCTGAAGCCTGGCACTGCAAAGCCATATTAACTTTATTGTCAAGTCAGATGGAAAGTTACTTGGTGTTGCAGCAAAATACCTAGCCAGTATGTTCAGTCTATAAAAAATGTGTTTATCATTAGAATGAAATGAAAGTGGAGCAAAGGAAGCTACTATTTGCTTATCTTTCTCAATTGGCCAGATCATAACCAATCAAGAATATCAATATTGATCTAATGATAGCTCTCGTACTTAATATCTTGTGAAAATAGACTGAGAAGGGGTGCAGTTGATGGAGCTTAAGTAGCACTGAGGAAAGGAATCTAAAAGTTGGTTTTGCAGCCCCAGATTGACAAACTCTGTCCTTTTTTTAGGTGACGAGAATCAGGGCCATCAACAAACCTTCTTTAAATACTACTGAATGTTGTGCAATGCAGCAGAAATTGGTTGTACTTTTCAGTTAGGTACAGACTGTGAAATCCATATGAAAAACATGAAAACCTTTGTCAAGTATTGTAGTTCCTTGACTGTGACATGTGAAAAATGTATGAGTTAATTTTCAAGGGTTAAGATATTAATAGTAATTTGGGACTTCCAAAGATTGTGAGAGTTTGGTTCTATTAGTGCTCCTAGTCTCATCAATACTTGTCAGTACCTATACTTCAAGTCTGTAATTTCTGAAAAATTTTAGGTCTGTAATTTATTTTAACTTACTATAAAGGGAAATATGAAGAATACAGCAGCTGCTGTATTTATTACAGCAGTATACAAAAATGTAGTTTCTATAATTTCATGTAGCCCCTTTTCTTCCTGAACACTTTTTTGAAAAGGAAAAATGAAAAATCTTTTCAGAACTTCTGTTCAGAAAATAACTGGGCTGGATTCTGTGAGTGGCTCCTGTTCCATTTCTTCTCCTTTCTTTTGATAGTTCCATAATAGCTAGAGACTCTGAACTTCTGGAAACTGTTCTGCTCCAATTAGTTCTTGCTAGTACTAGGGACAGGGGGAAAGGAATCTTTTGAATCAACAGAGAATAACTGTGTGAATTCATTCCAGAGGCTCTACCTTTTCGCAGTCAAACAATGAAAATGGGTTTTACTGAAAATACCAAGATTTCTGGATTGCTTAGTTCTATATTTACCACTTCATACAGAGACTACAGTGGTATTTTCCATCTGTCTGTTTTGGGGAGAGAAAGTGAATCCAATACTTACTTCCAAGACAAAATGGATTTTAACTAGAACCAATGCATTTTATATTCCTGTGCGACTCAAGACTAACTTAGTATTCATGATGCTTTTCTTCATACAGTACTCATGTGGTGTGTTTCATTTGCAAAGTGGCATGCACAGGAATAAATGCCCAGAGGAATATAACCCTTCTACTTCACACAAAAACTAAATTAGGTTTTCTTAACATTCTGTCTCTTCATCATCTGGAAAACCTGCTGCTAGTGAAATTTTCTTCTGATGCTTACTGCATTTTCTGATAAACTTGTAGCTTGTTTAAAAGGCACTTGCAGTTTGCATATAAATCAGCAAACATCTGTAATCATTGAAAAGGAAAAGGTAAAACATTAGCACTAGACAAAATGATCAGAGAAGATGAGCAGGTGCAGATGTTAATAATAACTGAAAAACAAGTGAGCTGGACTGTGTTGGGATGTTCAGCAGTGTCCAGGAAAAATGGGAGTTATTGCCTGTTCTGCCACATGGAAAAACTGTAAGGGGAATTGCAAAAAATTCTACAGGAGAAGGTCTCATGACAATTCTCAATTACAGCTTGATGGAAAACGGTTTCCCTAACTTCCAATATAATGTATTTACTAACTACTGAGTGTAGATGCGATTTTGTATGGTGTACATTTAGTGAACATTGATAAAAATTCTGATTGGTTTTGTGTCCTTGGCCTCATACTGATAGCATGTCCCTAAACTCAGATTTTGGCGCTCAGTGCATTTGCAGTAGAAAGAGAACTATTTCCACATGCAGAGGAATGACTGTAATATGCATTTTAATAATTTGTTACAGTATAAAACCCCAGATATCCAACTTTTGTTAGCTTTTACATCTTTGAAGTAGTAGAGAAAATCTTGTCTTCACCTTGTAAAGTTGCTAGGACTCTGAATATTATTTGGGAAGTCTTTTTTTGTTTGGTTTTTTCCCTCCTTGAAGGTACAGGAGTGAAGTGACTTTCTCTAAGGCATAAGAGCTGGTGGAGGAAAATAATTAAGACAGGCTTTTCTGGCTCTCAGTTTCATGTTATTAGCTGTCAGATCAAGCCAGCTCTACACTTATCACTCAGCATGTTTAGAAGTGCTTTCTTGGGATGATAGTACTGATGCAAAGGGGAAATGTGTAATTTGGGTCCATGCTGTGTACAGCCATCAGGTCTATCACACTGTTTCTAAAAAACCATGAGAGTCACACAAATTCACAGCTACCATTTGGTCACTTAGTAAAATTCACAGTGAAGGTCATCGTGTCCGCACCATTCTTTTTCTCTTCTTTCCATTCCTCCTACTCAGTAGGAAAACAAATATGTTCTGTGTGAATATATATCACAACAGACTGGCAATCACTGAGCAACCAAAGCAAATTACTGACAAAATCCCTCTGTCAACTTAGTAGGAAATCTAAACACCACAAACTTTACTATGATGAATAGAGAAAACAAAATGCTGAATACATGATTCTGCCAAAAGCCATAGGAAAAGAATTTAAACCCTAAGCAAGAGATTGTCAATTTACCTTCCCTTCTGCAGTCCTCATATTTATTTTTCTTTTATCTGCCCATCTTCACTCTACCTCACATACTTTTTCTCATTTTATTAATGGTCTGATGATTTTTCTTTCTCCAAGAGCAGTTTTTTGTATCCATAGTTACAGCCACTCTTCTCATATGCATCAAGATTCCACCTCTATTCCTTCACTAATTGTTCCTCTCTGTCCTGGTGGTGCTTTTTAAACACTAAAAGATCTTTGAAGTTTTGAAAATATTACTACTTAATAGTTCATATATAACTGCTGTTAAACTGCCTTTATCTTGCCAATGTCAGTGATCTAAACTGGTTGATCTTGCTTTAGATTTCATGAGCATTTAATTAGTAATCTGAAGTTAGAATATTGCAAATTTTTAGTAATATTCTTCAAGCACAAATGAAAATGCAGGCTACTGGGTGTTAATAAAGAAAGGAAAGCCTAGAACTTCTAGAAGGTTCAAGCCACTCCTGCAATCCAAGACAGAGATTTACATTAGGACCTGAAAAGTATTTCATTAGTGACTGACATTTTTCTGGAAAAATAAAGTTTTGGAAACTTTTAATTCCCTACTGAATTACAAATAGAGCCACTTAATTGTTTTCAGAGAGGCAGAAGGTTATTACAAAGTTTATACTGGGCATTGGGTTAGGAGTTCATATCAAAAGATTTAAATTCCACACCACTTTGAATCAAGCAGAACAGGAACTTAAATGCTGTCACAGACCAGTATGTTAATTGGTCAGCAAACAGCTTTCGATTCATTATTCCAGCCTAGGTCTATATAAATAGTTTTGTTAGCTTTAATGAGCAATTGTTTCATTGTCTATTATGTTTTTGGACCAGTGAACCAAATCCTTCTTGCCTTTCTCTTTCGTTTCAGTGGGCGTTTATAAGCAAAGTAACAGAGCTCAGAGAATGGCACAGTATCCCACTTGAACCAGAGGGGGAATTCTAGGTAGGTAGAATGTAATTATGAGACTGGAATTCAGCCAGGGTTTGGGCAGAAGGAGTTGTGGACCTGTCAAGCAGCAATGAAACATGTCTCAAAGTTGTCCGCAAAGCAGAGGGAAAAGAACTGTTTTGTCACCTACACAGTATTAGGCTAAGAATTTTGTTCCATTTCTCTGCTTGCAGTGTATTGGATGTAAAGGGGAAAAGTGAGAAACAGAGTGAGCTGCTTTGCAGAACATTCAAAGAAAGGCAGAGGAGAGTACTGAAGATGGGAGGAAATATCAGTGAGTTGTATTTTATTTTCTGCCCCATTCTGCTAGTAGGTGGTAAATATAATCAGGGTGGCTAAAGTTCACAAAGGCAAGAAAACATCTCAAAGTATGCAGAGTGTGGGCTACCTTTCAGTCCTTCATAGAAATGCATAGGGAGAGGAAATTAAGGTGCTGAAACCTCATCAAAATCCAATTTTCTGAAGCATTAAAATTGGCTAAACAGTACTCTGTGACCAGTTATCATTAAATTATGAGAGGTCCTTTATTACCTTTCCCTACTTTCCTGCAGTCTAGAAATCCTGTTTAGTGAAAATGGCATTTTTCAGGAACCAGAGTTGTGGTTCAAGAAGCTCAGGGTTTTTTTTGTTTGTTTTTTTTTGTTTTGTTTTGTTTGGTTTTTTGTTTTTTTTTTGTTCTACTGCATTGTAAGAAATAAGGATAGATTTTTGATGCTTCAAGTCAGTCTCCAAATTGACATAACAGTAATTAGAAGTGATTTTCTTGGTTTCTCCCCCTTACCAGTTCAGTCTTCCTAGCCAAGAACATTCTATAGAGATTAAAGTGACAGTCTGTAGTTAAGCTGGGAAGCCACACGTCAGAAATAGCTGCTGATTGCTGGACTGGCAGTGTTGGACTCCAATAAGACCCACAAAAATAACTGACAGAAAGTGGAAAAATTTTATTTTTTAATCAATTTTCTGTCTGGCCTTCTTTCCTTCAATGAAGTGATGTTTGTAAGTCCTGTCTGTTTTCATCTATATGTTGAAATAACATGTTATTCAAAATATTTCAGTAATTTTTCCATTCCTTATTAACTTTAAAACACTTTCCTTAATTTAAAATTAGTTCAGAGACCATTAAAAACAGCAGTGCTCATTTGTGTTTTTTGCCCAATAATAAACATTTTCAATAAACATGAAGTACATATCAGATACACATGCCATAAAAATAAATGACATTTTGGTAATCAGATTGTCAAGAATATGGGCAAAATCAAAACATAACCCCAAGATTAAGAAATGCATATGACAGAGACAGTTTTTTAGTTAAAAAAAAAACCAAAAGAACCAAAACCCCTTGTTTAATTCTTTGAGAAACTGTAATTAAGTTTTATAATAAATGTTCCTGCTAAATAACTACACAGGGAAGCATCATCTGAAAATGGAATATAAAATAATCTTAAGGCAATTACCAAGAAGTTTTTGATTTGCAAAATTTAGTATAATTATGTAATTTTCTTTTGTGTGCAAGCAGGCTTGGCATTGAACTCCCACAACATGATGAGTCATATGGAACTGGTTATTTCCTAGTGAATAGCAAGAAGCAAGCAAAAATTATCATTTGAATACAACAACCCATGAGTACAATGCATTAATCTAATTTTACAGCAGAATCAATGGCAAAAGTTCACTCTGGTGCTATACCAAAGGTGTTATCTGGAGCCCATGAAGGCCTGTCAGGATGTCTGTGACAAGCTCTGTTCCTGAGATGTGAAATTGCTTTCAATCACCACCTTCAGATGAGTTCACTCCTTTAAAGATTTCATTTCTTTGCCAGTATGTTTGCACTGAAGTAGCTGTAAGAGTGTATTTGACTTTATTATGCGCTGTGAAAGGTGAACATATTGTAGACATTTAACAGGTTCCTTATATCAGGCTTGTTAAAAATTGAGAGCTTAGTAAATGCAAATGTTGCCCAACTGAATAGATGATGTTACATGTGTAGATATATAAATTTGTGAGTGCAAGTATATACAGGCGAAGTAAAAGTATATAGAGTAAGTCATGCCCATAATCTACATTTTAATGACTAAGTGCATACTCCTATAACAGAAATTTGCTGATCTCAGTGTTGATAGGTCACAAAATAATTTGGATGATGACATCATATTATTTACAAATAAACTGATAATTCTTTTCATTTTCAAAGTCCCTTTTACTGCTAAATTTATTACTGAAAGGTGCTTTATCGTATTCTGAGAATCCAGAGTTCACCAAAACCTGGAATTCATATGTAGATAAGACAGACTATGGATTGTGTGCTTTACCAGGATTAAAAATATATATATATAAGTTTTTTGGGTTTTGTTTTGTGGGTTTTTTTCCTGTATAAACTATTATTAGGATTAAGTCCCTTTGAGAACTACAGTGGTGCCCAGCGACAGGGTGAGAAGTAATACGCACAAATCATGATACAAGAAATCCAAGTTAACCTAAGAAAAAACATATTTGCAGTTAAGGTGGTGAAGTAGGATTGCTCAGACAGGCTGTGAAATATGTGTTCCTCAGGTAATCAAAATGAGACTGAACCAAGGCCCTTGGCAACCTACTCTAGTTGACCTTGCTTTGGGCACAGGGGATGGAGTTCTTGCACTAAAGAGGTCCCTTTCAACTTCAACAATTCTGTGATAAATATTAATCAATAATATGGATTATTCACTGTATTCAGGGAAAGGAATTTCTAATTAATGCACTTTCAAAATGAAATATGCCTGTGCTATCACAGTTTTTAGAGTAGAACTCTATTTTGGAACTCATTTTTTTTTCCAGTGGATTCTGACTCTGGCAAGAACTTGTGCCATCTCTCATCATTAGCATATACATGACATGTTCAGAGGACCAAACCAAGTGCTTTTTACAGGACATATGCTATGTGACTTGAGACACATTAAAAGATAATTAGGTATATTAAACAATAATTTGATTTATTTCATATTTGTTTTATATGGGGATATAAAAACTGATTCATGCCTAATTCATTTCCCAGGCAATATCTTTTCATGGCACAGATGTTTAGCAAGCAGAAACAATGCTGTCTCTACAGTATTTCTCATGTAGTGTCAGAGAAAAACTTGACCAGACATCTGTAATCAAAGGAGCAATTGCATAAAGAGGACAAATATATTTGATTGCTTGGAAAGAAAAATTAAAAACAATATCCCTGAATACTTCCAAGATAGTATGTTGATCAGAAGTCAACCAGGACAAATAAGGTGAGGACTGCTAAAAACAGTTAAAGGCAGTTAACTAGGAGAGGAAAAAAAATAAACCCAAATCCTGTTGCTAGAAATTTTTTCACCAATGATATGTAGAAGTTACTTTTATTATATGCAAAAAGCTAAAGAAACTTCTGCTAATTATTATTCTACTTTTCTGTGCATGACTGCTTGAATAGATGAAAGCTGAGTAATAGACTTTAAGTCAACAAAAATGATAATTTCTTCTTTGCTAATCTGCTCTGAATTCTGGTTTTCCAAGGAAGATGACATGGTGCTGCACTGTGACTGACACTGTCCAGAAAGACATGCTGATGCTGTGCAATAGTAGTCAAGCTTTAGTCTGCTAAGTTGTGGGTGTTTTACCATATAAAGTTGGACAAACTTCATGACTTATCTTTTGTAAAAGCTCACAGTGATGTTCAGCCTCTATTTGTGCAGCTTAGAAAAGCAACAGATTTTGAGTTCCCAACAGTCAAAACTGGAGAACTGAGCAAACAGAACTTCCCCAGGAGACAGATGGAACTTATTCTCTGGTTTTGCCTGAGTAGAAGCATGTATCAAGGGGTATGTTCAACCAGTGAAAGACAGTATATGATGTGATCTCTCCTGATTGACTCTTTTTTTCTTTCTTTCTTTTAGTCGAAAACAGGTACAGATTTATTCCAACTTTTCAGATACCGAAGAAAAAATAATGTTAAATATTCAGAAAGTTGAATACAAAGTTTATATTTATAACTACTAAAAAAAAAAAATAATCTTCCATTTCTCTGTTAAAGCATATTCTGATTTAGATGGCAGACACGTTATCAGTAGTCGATTTCTATATAACATCATTTGTAAAAGACCACTTGATGCACCTTGTGTGAATTACCTATTATTAGCACATTACTGATTTTTAAAAAGGAGAATACTCAAAGGTAGAAGTGAGGATAAGGATGGAACATCATTTGTGTAAGTACAGTTGTAAGGAGGTAAAACAAATGGTGAAAAGTTGTAACAATTATTATTTTGGAATACCATTATATTAGAAACACTTAAGAGGATGAATTTAAAAGTCAGATGTAGAAATAAAAAGGAAGTATGAACATGAATATGAAAAGTTAAAAGTACTATTTGAGAGCTTTTCCAATACTGTATTGACAAAGGATCATTTCAAACATTCTTGCACAGTCAAGGTCATCCAGCACACATCTTGCTACAAAGAGAACCACTCTGCTGGTCTGTGACACTAATATGATTTGGAAGAAGTCATCCCTGGTATGAGTTTCCCCATAGCAAGTGGCTCAGAGATTTCCCTGGGGCACGTGTTAGGAATCCAGGAAGCCACAGTGTTCCTAAATGGTAGATAAAACCACATGGATATGGTTATACCACGTTGGCTAAAGCTTTTTTTTTCAGCAATGTTCTGAAAGCAGATTGTGATATTGCAGATCTATTAAAAATTATATTTGTTTCACAAGTAAGAATTACTATGTCTGGAGATTAAGACCCTGAGTTGATCAGGAGTCCAGTGAACCTAAAAGGAGGGCAGACCTGAGCTTATTTCTGCTCTCCTTGTCCTGGATCTGCCTGGACCTGCTCTGGCTCTGAGCACAACCTGAATGGAAAGAATGACTGGACATCATCATTCAGGTAAGAATTTTCAGACTGGAATTACTAATATTTGATGTTAACACTTCTTCACCAACTCCTTGATTAAAAAAAAAAAAAAAAAAAGTTACATTCTGGTATAATTTACATTTGTATAATGACCAATTCTGAATACCCATGAAAGATGTTTATTTGGGATTAAACTGCATTACATCTTTTTAATTTCAATTCCAGAGTCAGTCTTCATTCCTCTACAGTGGTCAGGACACTAAGGTATTGCATAATTCACAGGCTTCCTTTTGACAGACAGTCCAGCTTATTACTTTTTTCAGAATATACTCTGCCTTTGAAGGCAGAACTGGAAGGTTTTTCTGGTGATAACTTCAGCAGATTGTGTTGAAATATTTTTGTAAAGATTTGTTTACCAATGGGACTTTCCTTTGCTGTTTTCTCTAAATAAATAAATCTAGTGTTTAATATCCATTAATCATCTGTTTCTGTTAGGGTATAAGTGCTATTATTCCTATATTACATCCTATTATTCTTTTTTTTGGTATGATTTCACTTAAACCGACCATTTGTAGATCATGGCTGGGTTATGCAGGGCTCTCTGCAGACTTATAACAAAGAAACAAGCTTTTACTCCAGAGAATTTACAATATACATGAAAGAGTAGATGAAATAACAGGGCAAGACAGACAATCAGGGCTGTGGAAGAGAAGGAAGATAAAGTAAAAAATGAACAGAACTGAGCAGAAAAGCAAAAGTACCTGATGATTCCTGGAAAAGCAACAAACATAAATACTAAAATAAGGTATCTGATAAAAGCATTTCTTAGGTGCACAGATGTTAGAAAAAAGTAATAATTAATAATATTTATCTCCATTCTTTTTTTATTAAATAATTCCATAACTTTAATTTTAGGGAATGATACTAGCTGCTTCTATCTACTTTTTAAGCTGTTTTCTATTTCCCTGGGAATTTGGATGGTCTTTGTCCTCAGGGTCTTTGGCTTATCTGGTCTATTTCTCAGTTTTATCAGTAATGTCCTCTGTGGACAATTATTTTATTAGGTTGTGCAGTAAACTGATTTGGAGAACTGATCTTTCATGCTCTAATTACAGAGAAGCTTAGAAGTCAGTTGTCTTATTTTTGTATTATGAGGAGAATGTACTCTAGGTCAGTATTCTATGTAATTGCTAATTCTATATAGTTAAATTCTAGATTTTCTTCCTTTTTTTCCGGTGTCTGTTATTTTCTTTTCCCAATAATCAAGTTTCAAAACATGTTTCCTCTATTAAGAAGGACAAATCTTGTCCAAACTTAGTTTCTATCTTTAAGAAAGTTGGGGTTTTTTGGTCTCACATTTTCCTTTTGTCTCACATTCTGCACTGGTAAATTTTGAAATTGGAATTCTTTCTTCTTTTCTGTCTTTCCTAAATTCATATTTACATTTATAGTCATACACCCTCCACATATAGATTTATTAAAACCTTGCAACTTTTGAGAAAAATATGTCCAAGTAAATACACAAAAATTAATTCCTATTTCAAGATTGTAATAGTTTTTGTTCTTTGGCAATTTGTCATTTTAGACTCTTACAGAAATACTAAAACTTTGCATTGTAACGTTCTCAAATTCCCTCAACACCTGTTTTAAGGGCATGCAGTTCTGCTGATGAATGTCCCATGCTTTAAGTAGTGATATGTCATTAATCACATTAAGAAATAGACCTAACAAACCATAAATTAAAAGTAAGACTGTGTTGCTAGCTCTCCTTTTTAGTAGAAATTAAATAGTCTATTAATATCTCTGCATTCCAGATAAAAGAGCATCTGGATATGTTATTACCATGTTAGTCCTTTTCCAAAGCAATGCTCCCCATCACAGTGGCAATTGGGTCTCTGCTCTGTACCAGGGAACAGTGACAGGATTCATTCCTCTGTCTGTGCAGCTACTTGTGTGAGCTTTCTCTGAAGATTGTGGTCCATATTGCACACTGTGCTAGTCACTGTTGGAGTCTGGGCAAATTACTGAAATCTAATCCTGATTTATGCTTTCTGTGAACAGAATTAGAGAGCTGTTAGGCATTATAGCCTGAAGCACTCTGGGAATTATATCCACAACTGGAGCCATTCCCTTCAACAGTTCAGTTGAAATTGTGATTATCAGAAGCTGCATTATTTAAAGAAGGTAAGTAACTGCAAGCAGGAGATATAATTAGCATAATCTGTTCTTTAAAAGATACATATGCCATTAAAGTTTTAAAGAAAGTCTTAGCTGAAATAATCTTTGTGTTTTACTAAAACTCATTTATTTTCCATACCATTTTGTCAGAGCAGCACAAACTTGGTGTTGGAATAGCCCAAGCATTCAAAGTTGTGGTCAGTTTATATAGTTTTCATATATCTGTAAGAAAGACATTGATTTCCTCAGATTCCATACAAATTTTCCATTTGTACTCTCAGAGTTTTATAACCACGGTTTTGAGCACATGAGATTGATGAGAAACAATTCTCTCTGTTATTGAACACAGAACAGAGGTTAGCATCTACCATTTAATCAGAAGAATGCAAAAGGAAGAAGACATTTTGATACTGGTCTGTGTAGTGAAGTGCAAGGGGAAGAGAAGATGGTTGTTTCTTTAACTTGTGATTAAATACTAGCAATTAAATACTTTTATTATTTCAGTTTTACCTACCTCAATTTAACGGCATCAAGCTAATCTGCTAGCACCAAGGTATTTCATGACCACAGAGGAATTTCTGGTGATTCCCAGATGCCCTCTCTATGTTTAGAAGATCCAAAGATACCAGGTCAAGATGTTAGCAGAGGATCATAGACTAATACAGGTTTGAAGGTACCACTGAAAGTCATCTGGTCCCAGCCCTGCCCAAAGCACTTAAAGCAAGGTTATGACTTGTCAAATTTTTAATATCTTCAAGAACAGAGATTTCACAGACTCCCTGTGCCCCAGGTATTGGACCACCATCACTGGGAAATTTATTTTTTCACGGTAGTTGAATGGATTATTCCTTGCTACAGCTGGGGTCTGCTGCCTTTCCTCCAACCACTATGTATCTCCAAAAAGAGTTTGACCCCATCTCCTGATTACCCTTCTGTTAGGTAGTTGAAAATAACATTCAGATCCTCCCCTTGTCCTGTTCTTCAAAGAATCACAGAAAGTTAGGGGTTGGAAATTAGGGGTTGGGGATTCTTAAGGCTGAATAATCCAGTTCTCCCTGGGTAAATTTTTTCTCCTGCTTCTTAATGATCTTGATGGCCTTCTGATGATTGTTTCTAGTTTACTTCTGTCTTTCTTGTACTGGGATTCCCCAAACTGGACATGATACTCCTGGTGCAATCTTATGAGAATGAAAAAGTAATTTATTTTAAGTTTTTGCCTATGCTTGTGTTAATACAGCCCAGATGCATTTAGTCTTCTTTAGTTCTAAAAGCTAATCTGGAAAGCCAGGCCCCACATTTTTACAATCTTTATTTGCCAAACAGAAAAAAAAAAAAAAAAAGGACAGGAAGATCACATCCAATTAGAAAAAACAGAAACTAAACCCACAAAGGTCACTTTCACTTGTAACCGCAGAGATCTCTACTTTGAGCTGTTAAAATGTCTAAAGTATTTTCTTCACATATGTGCCACCTGTCCTTGGGCATGTGAATATTCTCCTTTGTTTATGCACAGGTAATGGGAGTTAAATGGAGGCGTTTTGAAGCTTTGGATGCTGCAGGAACCATAAATATAGAATGTAGAAATAATTGTAATATTTTTTATTTAAAGATTCAGCAGTAGTAGTAAAAATGTTGTTCATATACCCTTCGGTGAAAGGCAGAACAAGTCACAGATACATTAAATGATGTTTTATCTTTAAGTTGCTTAACTTTTTTCTTAACAGATCAGGTTCTTTAGAGGTAAAATCACACCCGAGGCCACGCATTCTCTATTGGATCATGTCCTAAAGCAGCATCATGGCATAACAGAGTAGTGAGGAGTTTCTGGGCACTAGTGACACTGCTTCTTGTGCATATTCTTTCCAAGACATATGTACTGCTCTGCTACGCTAGAGAAGTGCATTAATTGCCAGGGAATTGCTAATGAGGCCTGAGCAAGTGCAACACTTGACTGGTCTTTGTGTTTCAAAGCATATTTTAACTTGTACTTGCTTTCCCTTCAATAAACTTGGTCCTTACAGACAGAATTATGTGGTGGAGGAGAGCAAGGAGAGACTCCAATGCCTTCCCTCCTCTTTCAGCATTCAGAAGGGAGGATCTGAGCCTTTCACAGGGAACTATAGAATTGGGCAAATCATGCAGTGATAAGAATCTGAGTTTAGAAATCCTTTATTATCTGTTTATGCTAGGTATGCTATAAAAAGCATATCACCATGGTATCCCATCTCTTTCCAATTAGAGAAAACTATTTCTACCATTTACTTAGCAACTTTGACAATAGCCTGCAGCAGCAGTGAAACAACTTGACTGCCTGGCATTTTACAAGATAAATTCTTCACTACGGTCTGTTTTTTTCCTTGCACTGTTGCTTGCAAAGACTCAGAAAGTTACTGCTTCTTCAACCACTGAGGCTGGTATTGTTGCACTCACTTGAGCTATGGATCACTGGGTACACTTTGTATCTTTACATGCCAGTTTGAGAAAAATCAATTTTAGTCTTGAAGAGATGAAACTGGTGTTGCAGAAGATCAGTGCACATTTCCAGGTGCTGCAGGGCACTACCATCTTGATGGGAATTCAACAAAACATCATATAGGTATTGTGCAAAATTGCTTACTCTTATGCTAAGAGATCTTTTGAAAAAGAATTGCAGAGTCAAGCAGAATACCATGAAGAAGCAAAGTCACTGTCTACAGTAAACACTTCTACATTATTCGCAATCTTAGCATCAAAACCATAGTTTATGTTAGTAGCTATAAGTTACTGTATACCAAGTAATATTGTAGTTAAAATATAAAAATAAATAATATTTAATATCTAGATTAAAACTAGCTTATACCTGATGTTGAGCAAAGAAACAGTTTGTGCATAATAATGGATAAAAGTTATTTTAAATGCTTGAGTTAAAGCCTGATTTTCACCTAACCTGGAGGTAATGTCAGAGTAGTGATATTACTCTTTTTTCTTCATTTATATTTGAGGTGGGTTGACCCTGGCTGGACACCATGTACCCACCAAAGTCACTCTATCAGTCCCTTCCTCAGCTGGGCAAGGGAGAGAAAATATTTAAAAAGCCTTGTGGGTTGAGATAAGGGCCATTTGTGCACATCTACAAAGCCTGAGAAATGGATCATTTACTTTCTTTGCCCTGCTATATTTCTACTCAGATAGAAAAATTCATTTTTTAATTTTCTTTTTGTAATTTAGAACCGTGTGTACTGTGTCCTGTCTGAAGGACTCCGATTGCACTTCCATGGGATATTAACTGCTCTTTCAGTGAGCATAGACCAGAAATGCTGAGTCCAGATAAGACATTCTGCTGAACTCATATAAATGTTCTCTGCCAGATCATATTTATAAACAGTTTTTGAAAGAGTAACTTTGTCTCAGAAGAGGTTATGCTAGATCAGGTATCATCTGTTTATGAAAATCTAACTTAATGCTAGGTCAGGTGTTGTCTAGTCTCCTGTATCTCATGTAAGTCAGATTTGTTCTGGTAGAAAGTATAAAGGAGTATATATCTATTATTGTGCATTCAGGCTATCTTGATGCAGGTATGTGCTGTCTGGAGTCGTATCAGCTTGAAGCAGTTACTGCTCCCCCCACCCTTCTTCATCTTCATGTCAATATTCCCTGTAGAATGGGGCCCTTTTTCTCATCTGATGGATTTTCTCATCTGTATGCTTCTGAACTAAATGATCAAGTTAACAAACAGAGCATATATAGTGGAATTTTACTAATCAAGCTGATTGAAACTGAAACAGGTTAGGAATGGCTTATACAAGCAGCTCTGCTGGGAGATTAGAGGAGGCAGTAACCTCTAACTACTGCAACAGACTGAAGGTGGTAATTATTTCACCGGTGTTGCTCTAGCAGCTATAAAACAAGGCTGATTTAAGAAATTGCAAGTAACTCAAGTTGATCATAAACCTGATCTTCACTGAAATATGAAAAACAAACAAGGAGGATTGAAGTGCTTCATTAAAAAAACTCAGGGTTTTTTTCTGTTTTCCTTAAAAACCACAGCTGGTGATGGTAGCAATGATTCTGTGACAAGTGACTTTGATACTTACATATTTTACTTAATGCTACTGGCCATTTCTAATTTATTGTAATGATTTATGAGTTTAAAAGCCTACCAGTGTTCAAACAAGGATATCATTTCCATAATGCTGGCAAAGATTTTCTGAACAAAAATGTTCTCCATTTGTGTTTTAGGATTTCTGTAGCACATTATCTAAAATGTTTTCTTTTGTTCCTGCAGGGAATATTTCTCAGTGACAACACCAAAATAGCTTTGAGCATAAAATACTGATTTTTGTTATATTCCTAATGCTATGATACTCCAGTTTCAGGTCGTTTGTATCACAAGTGATTGTATTTGCAGTGCATCAGGAACCATCTAATTATACTTTCAGCCTATTATTATAGTCCTTCATCCTCATCAGCCCTTATTCATGCTGGGAGATTCCTGTGTTTGCACTGAGTCTCAATGAACTTGGTAGAAGACTGCAGGGATGCTGCACTAACCCATGAGCAGTAGATGTTAAGATGAACACTTAATTACAGCGCTGAAGTTGGGATGCTGATTGCACTGTATTCCCTCTGTATGTATGAAGAAAGGTAGACAGCTCCAGAATGTCATTCAGTCTGCCAAACTAGAACTAATCTTCCACAGATGTCTTTACAGGAGGCCAAAAGGAGATAACCCACCTAACAGACATCTTAACGTGGTGAGTGTTCCAAGTGCAGTGTTACATGCAAACCAGTAAGCAAGCCAGAGACTGCTGTGTTTCATTTCCTCCCTCTGCATTTAGCAGGTTCATATTGATTTCAAGGTTCAAAAGTATTGTCAGGATATCCAGTCTTTGTTCAAATTAGCTTTTACTGGGGGCTAGGCTTATGTAGACAACATATACTTGATGTATTTTTTTTCACAGTGAAAGACTTGGGAAAAAAAAAATCTGTCTTGGATGGGGGTGCTGTTGTTCCATTTTTGTTAAAAAAAGAGGTATATCATGAGCCTCGTTGATAGATTAGGACATCAGAAAAATAAAAGGAATTTAGAGCAGTGTAATGCCAAATCCATTCAAGGAAATCACTATCATGTGGTGGATCAATGGGATGGTTTAAAAAAAAAAAAAAGGAGCAAGAATGATGGTTTTAAAGCTTTGCTAATATTGTCCATCTGTTATAGACTAGAATCAGTGAACATTTTGATCTGTTTTCCTATAGAAAGCAGAGCTTGTTGTTAGAATTGGAGCTCTTTTGTTTCCATTTTATTCTGCCTAATGAAGAAATCCAATGTATTTAAAGAGAAAAAAAAAAATAAAATCACTTTCTCTGTTAGAAATGAACCACATTGTTCAAGAACTGAGTAGAACAATTTAAACTTTTCCTGGAAATCCTCCCTGTGTTTCTGTATGATTAACTGTCAAGCTATATAACTTATTTGTTGAAATTATGGCTGTGGTCATCCACTTGTGTGAGCCCTAGCATGTAATTCCAGACTGTTACCATGCTGTTCAAAAACTGCTCTTCATTTGGACTGGCTTTTCTGACCTTATGACCATATGCTTAAAAGTTCATTTTCAGGAGCTGAACCAGTTAATAAGACTGGATTATATTCCTCTTATCTCCACCATTACACTTAAGAAAAGCAAAACTCTGTATTAACTTTGGAGATTTTCCTAATAGGCTGTCACCTTGAATGGAGTATACTGGAGGAAGAATGCCTCATCCATAGCCTGATATTCATTGTTTTATATTTATTTCATATGTTAAAAGTAATGTTTAGAGTGACGTTACTGCTTATTAGCATGTTTAGAGCTTAACTGTTTCCACTAACTGGCAGAGAATCTTTTTTTTTTTTTTTTTTTTAGAGAAAAAATATAGTTTTCCTCTTGTTTTGCCATTTCTAAACTCAACAGATGTATCACGTCCCATTTCCTTTTCTGCTGTTTCTACAATATTATACTTCCTATACACAGCTAAAAATATTTGTGCTTTCAATTATAGGTAATTTCAAAATTAGTTAATTTATGGAAAACATTCTTGAAAGAATATCTCTAAAACAACTCCACCATATTCCCTTCCATACACAGGAAAAGTAAAACCACAGGGTTTTTTTCTGATTTCCTATTTTTACTGCCTTACATGAAAAGTAGATTTATTTTTTTTCTCTTCTGATTATCCCCTGTATGACTTCATTGTAGGACATCTTTGAAGAAGCTACTCTAGGCAGCTAACAAGTATAAGGAACTAAGAGCTCATAAATTAATTAGATAATCTGCTTCCTTGACTCAGCTTGCTCCAGTGATGTTCTACTCTGATTTTAGTAGTACTCTTTTTTTTTTTTTTTTTAAATCTTATCATCTTGTTTTGACTTATAGTGGCTATTCAGAAGGATCTATAACTTTTGCTGTTAATGACCAACTGTGCACTCCATAATTGTAATGATTGCCATTTCTCTTGTTAAATCGTGGGGTAAAGGTATTTATGGTAATTTAAATGATAGGTATCTGTTTTAAACATTGACTGAAAGGGTATTAGATCATGAAAGGTTAGAAGTCCAAAAATGTGAGTTCAATTTATTTTATTCCAGCTTAGCACCATTCAGTACACCTGACATTTTTTTCCTGTCCTGTAAACAGTAAATGTGTCAGGCACTGAATCAAAACCAATGCGAGCTGGTAGGTGCAGCCTTATACACCTTTACCAGGAGTATATTAGCTTGTCAGAAATTTATTAAAATTGTCATCATGGTGTGTTTTACTAAAATTATTTTGACACATAGGCATAAGAAGCAGCAGAAGGATACGAGAAAACTCTAAGTTAATTTCTTGAACTTGGGAACCTCAGCTGAAATATCAAAAGAAAAAAGAATGTTTATTTTTGCTTCAATACTTCTGACACTTCTCATAGATATATCTTCTTTTGCTGTGGTACTACAAAAGATCTCTTTGGGACATGAAATACTGTGAGAAAAACAATGTTCTTACATTAAATATCTCTATTAATATGGATATTCTGTGATTTAGCTGGAACTAGCTTCAAAATACGATGTTTTGGAAGACAAAGTACAACCAGAATTTAGAATGAATGTGAGAAATAATTATTTGGGTATGGATTTAATACTTATTCAAATTCAGTTTTCTTTGAGAAAGCCTAAGGCCATCAGTCTATTATTACACTCCAAAATATTGTCTAATTTGAGGTTTCTTTTTTAAACTTGAAAGAAGTATGATGAACTATAGCATTTGTAAACTAAGCCTGCAAAAACACAGGAGATTGATAGTCATGCTTGATTTGGTAGGAAAAATAACTTTTAGTGCAGTTTGTGTTGTCTGATTTTATTTTGTTTTTCCTAACAAAACTCAGTTCTTACTCCTGTCACCTTTCTTTTGTCATTTTGCTCTGTTACAGTGCATGTTAGAGCCTTTGCTCAATTCTACATTGAATTAAGGTAGTGTGAGAGCAATGGTAGTAGTGGTATGGGACTCACAGTTGCCTTAGGTGCCTGTATAACCCAGCTGCTCTCTACAGACCCTCTAATACTACATTTGTCACAAAAAAAGTTTTCATTGAAAAATCTTTGAAATCTGAAAGCAAAGTCTAGTGGGCATGGATCCCATGGATCCCATGTCTGGCAGTGGTACCTTGCCTTCTGCAGGCTAGAACTGAGCAGATAAGGGGTTTACCCTGACACAAGGGATACAATAGGACCAAAATTCTGCAGGGCTCTTTTAAATTCAGTGCATTAAGTGAAGCACAGGCTCATGTAGACAATATGGATTGGGAAGAACATCATAAGCAGGACAGAACCACAGCTTCTTTGTGCCTGTGTTAAGCCTTAATGCCATTACCTAGGACATTATCAGCGTGGCAGTACCTCAGCTGGGTCAGGTTTTGGAGGGGTAGGGAAGGTGCATTTATCAGGGTTTTCTTGATTCTCTTTAGTGACTCTGTCACTCTGTTGACTACTGGGGTCTGCAGCTGTGATCATCCCCATTCTCTGTCATTAACAGCATCCTTATCTCTGAACCTCCATTATGTATGTTCACTGTTGCTTTCCTCTCCTTCTGCTCTTTAAAATGCTAATTATATTTATTTGATGATTTTGCCAAAAAATGGCTTTTGGGGGAACAGACAGAACCAACAAAAAATAGATACTAAGATAATCACAGTAATAAATTGCTCTTCTAGAGGTATATTGTAAAGTGGTAAAGTTTCAGTGTAGGGAGTATATCCTCTTCCCAATGACATGTAAACGAGGACAGCTTATTATTTGGAAAACAGTAGTAGAACCCGTAGCCTCTGTCTCATTAAGTTATTTTGGTATTGAATCATAGTGATCAGCATTTCTTGGAGCTGAAACAGATGCCCAGTATTATGATTAAGGGTATGTTTTTACATACATTTTGAAAGAAACCTCTAGGGAACAGGACATGACAAGATTCTACATCCAGGCAGTTATTCTGAGCAGGTTGGTAGGGCTCAAGAGTGACATTGCTGACCTCCCTCCTTTCTTATTAACAGTAATTTAAGGAATAAAAATCCACACTTAACCAGCAGAAATCCAGCTGATAGGTATTAGTCTGAATATGCTACTCAGTCACAGCAGAAGTACCACTTGGGTAAGTTCAGTGTTACATTTTTCCTCCTGATAGTTGAATCATTTGGATTTTGCTTGAATTTTGAATGTTAAGTATAGTATTGATGCAATAACATGAAATGATTAATGGCCTATCCTAGGAAATGTGTCATGTCAATAAAACTGTTTTTAATAGCGCTGTTGCAATTCCCCAGTTGAAAGAATTTCAAGAGTCAGTTAAGACAAAACCTATTTTTCATTATAGAAATTCCTTAGTAGTTCTGTACCTGAGCAGAGCAGACAGAATGGGCTCAGTAGCTACACAGAGAATTATTGCCTCTCTGATCCCATTCCCTCACTTCTTATCAGGGAAGAGGCAGTACAAAACAGAAAAAAGTGCTGCTCAGAGTTCCTTTCCTACACCTCCTACAAATTCACTAGCCAAACTAAACTCTGTTGCAATAAAAAAGAAAGGGCTGAAAATATCACTGTAGTCAAGCTATTGGAATTCAGGAGTCATATTCTGAAAAATTTTAATTAAGATATCCAGAAAAGGTGGTTTTTTTTCCCCTTTCCATTTGATGTACACCACAGTAGGAAGCTCTGAGTTCCTTTATTATACCTTCTCAACTCTTCTACATTTAAATTCTTTTTCCTTGGAAATATATCCTGAAGGTATCTATCAGAGTACCGGGGGTTTTATTTAGAAAGGCCATTTGCAGAACTACACTGAAAAAAACCTAAGTAAAGCACCCTACGTTTGTACAGCCTAGTTTTTTTTGTTTGTTGTTTTTTTTTTTTCCCCTCATCTGAAGGTGCTAGTGGACTTAAACTTCTGTAAACATATAAATCCTGGCACTGCTGTAGCCTGAAGGTAACTGGTGGGGTTTCTGGAGTATATGTCTTAGTTCAGATTAGTGCACTAAGTTGTGATATGCCACCTGAATTGTTTTCCTGTGTGTTGTGGGAGATTTTGTCTGTTCTGGGTTCATACATATAGATATCCCTGGCCTGCCAATTCAGGACACTGAAGCAATGCTGGTTTGCTGTATCCTCCCATCTATTGGTGGTGTCTCTTCTATCTGGAAATTAGTCATAAATTGCCAGTTATTGCAGTACTATGATAAACTTTTCTTCAGAGTTTGTGCCTCTGAGAAGGCAGATGCAGCCTTCTGGGATCAGGCAGGCCTGGTGAAGAGAGAATAGTCTATAAAACAGAAAATCAAAGCAAAAATGTCCAAATCTCCAGAAATGCTGTTACTGAAAAGCTTCAAAATTATAATACTCAAACTGATTGCATGAAAATTCCAGCTGTTAAAAGCTGAACTTGATTCCTTCTTTAATCACTCTGAACACACAATACGTGTCTAAAATTAAAGGTCATCCGCTCACCCAGGGCCCTACAAATGTGCTTTGACGTTAAAAGGTTTACAATTAAAATATACCAGGGTTGGAAAGTGCCAGCAGAGCCTATAGAGTTAAACGGGGCAGTTCTCTTACTGGTTAAATTAATTCCATTTTGTGCTGGGGCACAGGCCCAGTCAACTGCTCTGTTGGGAGCATGAACTGAATGAGGTACCACGGTCAGGGCCCCATCCTGCAGTCTGCAAGGTGAATGGGCATGGGTGTAGATGGCAGCCAGGTCTGACCAACAGTCCGTGGGGTCCAGCTGGGCACACCAGCCAGTGAATCAGGAACAGCATCACTTCTGTTCACGCTGACCAAGGCCAGTTGTTTCTCAGTCACTTCCAACCAAGTCTGTGGTTGTGAGGTAGGTCCAACGTGAGGCTGCAAAGCCAGTCTGTAACTTGGGCCAGGTCTGGATCAATTGGGCTTGTGGTCAGGCACAGGCCAGGTGTGACTCAGCTGGTGCTGTTGTTCAAGCTGGAGCTAAGGAAAAGAGTGTCAGCTTAAAAGCAGTTCCCATGGGAAGGGGGTCAGCCCTGGCTCAGGCCTCCCAGCCCCACTGGCTGGGGAAGGGCACAGCCTGCAGCTGCTCTGTGGTTGAGCTGCCCCTGAGCCCTGGCAACGGCAGCTCCAGGAAGGAGGAAGCTCTCAAGGCCATTACACTTTGATGCATTAATGTTTAGGAGAAATCTGGCTATTTCTTTACTTAAAATGATTACTTTACCAGCAGAGTAGAGACGCTCTTTTTCTTTACATTTCTGTCACAAAACAATTGGTGTGTCATGTTGCATTATGTCATATCATATGGGGAAACACAAGCTGACATACTGTGTCCGAAAGGTATTTGAACATATCATGTCAGAAACTGGAAGAAAGAATAAGTACTCTTGCTCTCTCTGTCTTGGCAGAAGTAGTTGTTTTCCACTCTTGTTTTAATTCCTCTGGACTGCCAATTTTGAAAAAAAAACAACAAACCCCAACAAACAACCTAAAAACCAAACCAAAAAAACCCACTGCAAAGACAAGTGCCTAGTTCTCCTACATGTACACAATGCCCCTCTAATTTTTCCTTCTCTCTTTGAGAAAAAGCAAGAAAGCCATGAATGCAAAAGTAGATCTGCCAGGTGAGTAAATTTGCGAAGGAAAAAAAACAAGACAAAGCATACAAAAAAACCCCAAACAAACAACAAAAAGAGGAAGAGGAAGCCAAACACAAAAAAACACTTCATGAGCACCTGAGGAAAGATTAATTAAAAATAATTGAAATAACAGGGCATCAAAATAAACCAAAGCATAAGAAACCAAAGAAACTTGATGCCAGTCATTGTTTATTTTATAAGATGGTACATGTGAAAGATTACAATTAAGGGTCTGGCAGTAAATACAGGCCAGTCTTCTTTTTCTTTTTTCTTTTTTTTTTTTTTTTTTTGTTAAGGAGGAATCCAGGGCAATATATGCAGTCTCAGTGTGACATTAAGACCCAGCCCTAGGCATTCTGTTGCTCCTGGTGAATCTGATTATATGTGCCCCTGACCTCTACTGGATATATCTTATCCATTTTATATACTCATTCATTCACTTAAATATGTACTTTGTCATTGATGTTGTTCTGGAAACAACATCAGTTGCCCAGCATGTTTCTCTCAGAATGGATTAGATTTTAATTTTTCACTGTATGCACTTTAGCCAGTATAAAGTAAGTTTTCTTCAAGAGCTAAATTGTTTATTGTAAACTATTTTAAACTATTTTCTACTCTTAAATTCAATGTTCCCTGTTAATTAAATTTTACTCTGTGTTATTTAATAAATCCCCAAAAGGAGAGCTTGTGATACTTATGGGTTCTTCACTGATCTTGTCAATAAAGTGATATTATTTGTTCTTCATCCATTTCAGCTACACAACTGTGGCACTTCAATATTTGTCCCAGACAGATGTTCCCTAGCAAAACCTGCAGCAACACTTTCAGGTGCTGGTACCCACACTGTTCTGACCCTCCTCTCCACTGAGAACAGTGGTGATTGAAGTGGAGGTGAGTATGAGACCCATTGATGGACCATATATTAGTTAAGCACTGAGAGATGGTGTTTTGTGTCCTTTATCTAACAGCAGGCAGTTGAGTAAATAATAAGATGTGGAATAAGGTAAAAGTAATTTCTCTGTCAATCATTACCTTTGTGATTTCCTTTACTGTTTGACATTTTTATTGTATTTTCCATGCCTTTTCTTACAACAGCATAGCATATCTTAAGCTATAGCTACTGCTATTCTCATAATTTTCCTTTTTAAAAAAAACTATTATTTGTTTGACATTGAGTATCTTCTAGATACTAACCAAAATATTTTTCAAGGTCAAATAGTGAAATGTAGATTTAGTTTCAACAGGGACCCTTGAAATTATAATCAACACATAGCTGGTAATAACACTTGTAATCAACACATAGCTAGTATTAACTTAAAATATTCCTATTACAAGTGAAACATGGAAAAACACTGTTCAATGTCTTTTTGTAATTAAGAACTTTTACCAGTCTCAGCTGCACAACCACTTTGCTTTTAGATTATCTTGTGGAAAGTAAAAGTTTTGAGTAAAATATGATATTAAAAAGGTTGATTATCTTTTGCATGATAGCTTATACCATGGAAGCATTACAGATGCTTCTTAGGCAGAGGATTTAACATATTTACTGCCCTTCTGACAAGGAAAAGAGGAATGAATTGAATGAGTGTCTCACAGAAACTTGGTATTCAAGAATAAAACTCATTCTTCTTCTGACAACTCTGAAGTGGTTAGAGGGAAGACATCTGAGAACTGTATTGTGTAATAGTCAAGGACTTTGCTTTCTTTTTGTGTTGTTTATTAGTCTTGTGCTAGAAAAAATAAGTTGAACTCCAGGAAGAGCTGGATATGTACTTGTGTAATCTGCACAGATGCTCCCTATTACCTGCAAATTCCATTTCACTGTAAGATGGGCAGACCAGACTCCTTTCCTTGAACCACTAAACTATATGACTGAGACATTCTTAACCTAGTCACATTATTTTTGTATTTCCTGTATTTTATATCTGTTGTATGCATTATGTATTTGGATGTTTCTCATCAGTTTAGGGTGAAAAGTGTAACTTGGGTAGCAAAGGCTCTTTATGAAAAGGAAAAATCAAAAGCAACACACAGTGTGCAATTAAAGAGTGTGAAACTGCAAGACAGTTCTGTTTTCAAGAGTTTGCTTGCTCTGTCAACCCACCATATAAAGTGATACTTACATAGCTGCTGCAAGTCTCTACTGTGCATAATATACACATCATAAAAATACACATTTTGGAAAACAAAGTGGCACTTATTCAAGATGGAAAGGTACTGGAGAAGTCACCGAAAAGAAAGAAAACAAAGGGCTTGTGGCACCTTCCCTTGATTTTGCATAAAATTGTGAAGTTGGCAACAGGGTTAAGAACAGCATTTGCAACAAGTATATTTATTATGATATGAAATATTGTGCTTCCATATTCACTCATTTAATTCCAGGAAAATTGTTGCAGGGAGTTACAGTAAAATCAGATGGCAGCTTTGACTGTGGGATAGAAATGAGAGTATTGGTTCTACTTAAGCACTGAAGGAAATTCAGTATTAATGAATCTTTTTCAAGTATAACACATCATTCTTTTACCAAATTTGGTACTTCTTTGGTGCTTATTTATTGGCCAAAATGTGCTTTTTTTTCTTTTTTTTTTGCATATGAAAACATCTGTATGCTAGTGCTGAGCCATGCTGTGGAGATTATCACATCCTCTAAGTAATTCCAAGTACTGAGAAGTAAGTAAAGAAGCTTGGTAAATGCTGAGGGGTTTTTTGTTGGTTTTTTTTTGTGTGTGTGTGTTTTTGGGTTGGTTTGGTTTTTAAGCAAACAGAAGAAAACCAAACCAAATAAAATCCCCCAAACCCCTCAAAACTACTGTTTAATTCTGTATCTCTTTAGTCCAAAATAATTTCTCTGCTGGATAAGTTTTGGAATAGAACACGTGGATGCAAATGGTGTATATGGCCACAGTGGTTTCCAAAGTGTCCTGAACATCGCTAAAGAACCAGTGATTCAGGGAATGGGTATCTGACCACTCCATATTTAGTTGCTTTTTTCCAATTGCAGTAGCTGTTGTCTTTATCCTTTATCAATATTCAGAAACTCAAACTGTTCTCCTCCACAGATTAATAGACACCCCTTACATATAGAAAAAAAAATAAAAATCTACATTTGATTTTTATTTAAAGCATTCTAAGAATAAATCCTTTACGTATAGATTTTTTTTCTGAACCTATATTGAAGCATTTGAATTGTGCTCATGAAGGTATGTTTATAAGAAAAAAGTGTTATCCTTATTAGAACGCACAAAATATCTTGAAAAGAAGTGTCTCAGACTCACAAATGTTTTTTTGGCCCCTCTCTGTAGGGATATGGAAAACAATCTTGCTGGGAGGAAGAGAGCTCAAGGGAGAATATAGATGTCCTGTTAATCAGGACATAAAAAAGGAAGGAGAAGCTATGATGTGACAGTGACTGGTGGAAGAAAATCTGGCAAACAGCAGAGAAAAGATTGGGAGATATGACAATTTAGGGAATATATGTATAATTTATAAATCCAGACTTATTTTATGAATTTCATGTACCACACTGTTCCACAGTCTGTATTTAATCTGCCACTTGCTGGCTGGGACTATGTTATAGATCACACACTCTATGCAAGAACAGATACAAGAGTAATCTAAGAAGAGATAACACAATATGATTTTTTCTCAGCAAAGCGTTGAATATGCTAAATAGACTTCTTAAACTAAAGGAAACTAATCGTCTCAGGTTGTCTGCTTCTAAATTGGAACAATGGAAATTGCCTAGTGAGAAAACAGATGAGAAAAGAATGTATGTTCTCTGAGCTGGGGAGCTATCTGAACAAGTGAGAGAAAGCTGGTCCTGAACAAATGAGAAAAGCTTGCTGAGAGAGCTTCAGGCTGATCAGGTGGACAGTGAGGCTTTAATACCAGGGAAGAATTGTCCAAAGCTTCAAGGTCTAACAGGCTGTCAGTGGTCTCAGGGAGACAGTTTATATTTCCAGGATTGTTGTTTGCTTTTTACTTTGGGAGTTGTAAGTCTAGGTACATTCTTCATTAAAGGGATGTATAATAATATGATTTTATATCCTTTACTTAAGTATGGTGCAGTCTTAGATGATGAAACCACAGTAGTGAGGAGGAGAAGCTTTTTGCTGTGGTGATATTGGAGCTAGCCTTAGGCATCTTGATTATAGACTCTGAAGGTTGAGTGAGAATAGACATCAACACCTACATGTTGCTTATGGTCAGTGGCCATCCAGTGTTCAGTTTCAAGCACAGCAGAAAAGGCATCATGACCAGGCCTATTTTTAGAGGCAAGGGAGATTCAGATAAAAGTGATTAGAAGAGATGAGAGGACTGGGTAGGAGAGAAGCATTTCTCACAGAAGCTGGCTCCTAAAAGCAGCTGTGTGTCAAGACAGAAGTAAGTTATCTGAAGCAGTCTCGGGAAAGAAAGAGAAAAAATACAGATCAGAGAAAATGTTTTTGGCAAGTTTCATGCTTTCCTGTTGATGGCAGGAGAGAAGAGGGTAGAGCACTCTAGGTCAAGGCTAGAGGAAAGCCATCCAGCTGAACAGATAAGGAGCATCTCAAGTGGCAATGCTTTTGACAGACAGGTCTCTGGAGCTGGGGATTGAAAAGCGAGGCACCGGCAGTGATGAATAGCAAGCACTGCCTTTTCACACCATACTAGAAATAGTGGATGAATGTTTTGACCTCCCTATTTGCATGAGGGTGCTAAGGTTTTCTTGCTTGTAGGAGTAGTATATCTTCCACCAAAAGCCGGCTTTAGGATTTTATCTGCCTTAGGCACATGGTGCAAACTTTGCATTATGCACAGCCCATAGATGTGCTGTCTGCTGCCACTGGATGCTTATCCTTACCTACAGCCACAGCCTCATCACAGAACTTCTGCATGCTCATTCATGAATGTCTGCACAAACAGGGAATTTTCCTGCTACTTCAATTTTGTTGCTATTTTCTTCTTCTGCCTGTAAAATGTTGTGAATATTTAAAGGTGTGTTATGGAGAAGAGCTTGCTGGTGGTGTATTTCTAGGAACATTTTGTTATGAGCAGGTCCATAACAGATTCAATGCACAAGTAGGCACAGAGGTGAGAGAGTTAGCTCCAAAATTTTTTTTATTAACATCAGTAAAGCACAAATCATATATTCATATTAGAAAAGTATTTTGGAATTTGCTATAATAAAATAATCAATTATATTAGAGCAGTAATATCCAATTGGTGAAAACTTTCACCTTAATATTAGTGGAAAAAAGTATTTTCTGTGTACCCATGACACCTAAGTATTGCCATGAGGAAAAGAACACATATCTTCTGTGAAATAGAATAATGGCTGGAAGCTGCAGTTTGCTTTCTCTTATTGGTTTTATTCACTCCTCTACTCCACTCCTGAGAGACCTCCCTTGGAATATTGTGTTCAGCACTTGGCCTGCCAGTGTAAGGAAGACAAAGCTGCTCAAGTGGCTCCAAAGGAGGGCCACAAACATGATCAGAGGGATGAACACCTCTCCAGTGAGGACAAGCTGAGAGAGTTGGGGTTGAATTTTCTTCTATTGGCCAGTTCAGTTCCTCCATTGCATCTTCCTTTGGTTTCCAATAGCTAATACAGCTGCAGGTTTAATCTACTATAGTTGATGAACCTAAATGTTTCTCTTAATTTGGGATCCACTAGGTTTTTTGAACTCCTCTAGTAGGACAGATCCATTATAGTTGATGTTTTACACAAATTGTTCTGACAGTTTCCCTTTTCTGCCTTCTTTTTCTGAGAGCCCATGTGACTCCTGTAGAGAGTTCAATGGCATTGAAATGTTAGTTTTGCAAAAGCACACTTACAATAACAGAGAGATGCAGAGACTTACAATTAATTTTTGTGTCAGTAGGTGATAAGTAGAGAGAATTCATACTATAGTTAATGGGTTGTTATGCTTGGTTAGACTGAAAACCACTGTGCAGCAGTGATCTCACCTTCAATTATATACCACAGTGTGAACCTGCCAGAACTGCACAAGGAAATCCAAGTAGCCAGTTTCAGTTTATTTGGAGAAAATGGGGATTGGTTGTTGAACAACAGCTAAATGCCTCTTCCTTCAACAACAAATGACCTGATCAGAAAACCAAGGTAAGCAGCTGGTTTAATTTTTGTTCTTCTTTGCACTCCTATCAGAATTTGTATTGCATTCGGAAAGGAATGGAACAATGTGATATTTGACCTCTCTAAAACTCAGCACATATAAATAATGAGAGAAGAAACCAACAGTCCAGAGAGATAGAACTTCAACATACCATAATACATCAGTGGTATAACTAACAGTGGAATACCATTTCACTGTTGACATTTTCTCCACTCCTAATGATGCCTATAAACTTCTCATTGCCTGGGGACAAACAAGGCAAGGAAGAAAGGGAAAACACATATGCCTAACTGAACCTGTTTTAGAGGGCTGACAATTTATTTAATACTCATATAAATCACATGACAGATTTAATCCACCTGATAGTTTAATTTAACCACAAAATTTATACTGAATGTTACCAAAAGACACTGTATAATATCTGCCTGGCCCTAGAGCAACCATCATTATTTCGGAGGGTATAGTTCAGATTTGATGTCTGACTTTTCAGTTGCAGTGGTCAACTATTTAATGGAAGTACATGGGTTTTTTAATCTTTTTATATTGGATAAGACTTTATACATACTAGAATATTTGGACTATGGATAAAATTGCCTCCTCTTTCTACCTATATTGTGTTTATATTCATTATCCCACATAGCTTGTCTCAAACAGCCATTCATAAAATAAGAATTGTTTGTATGAGAACTGTTCCTTTATTGCGGGATAAAAAGAGACCTCAGTCTTAATCTTTATATAAACTTAAATCATTATTACTTAGTTGGCTCTTTGTTATCTGCTTCTTCATCAAAGTAATATCTATACTAGATTGTCAGGAAAAAAAATAAAGGAAAGAATGTCCAATATTTTAGGAGAAGATATCTCAAAAGGAATTTTTAAAGAGCTGTCTATATTGTGTGGCTGCTGTATATATGTATGTAGCTGACATTTTGTGTATATTCCAGTTTATTTTAACAGGCCTAGTCAATGTGGCTTTGACATTCAGAAATGAAACCACTTTGCTGAATAGTGAAGAACTGAGTTGTGTTGGATGGGTTGGACTCAGTGGAGGTTTTTAGAAATACATATTATAAATCTATAGCTAAACCCTGTTCCTCTTCATGCAGTAGATGCCAACGCCCACCTGTGCAGAACACAAAAGATATAACACAGGAGCATTGAATGTGCTCATTTTGACAGAAGTGTCAATTTTGTCTGATTTTTTTTCATTTTCCATATCACATCACAGAAGGAAACACGGGTAAGAGGATATACTTTAGAATTGCTTTTCAAAAACAAGATCTTCTGGCAAATCAAGAGAGAACATTTTTTTCAAACAATTATTAGCTATATTTAGATTCTGTTGCAACATCCACCTTTCTAATTGCCTTTTTTTTTAAGGAAATAAGGAATAAAAGTATCCTTAAATGAAAAAAAATTCTTTATTTTAAGCCTAGTCCTTGTTCTTAAAGCTAATTTTACTAAAAGTAGTTTCTATCATCTAATTCTTTGTTTGTTTGTTTATAATGAGAAGTCTTCCTGAGCAAAGCAAGCGTTTATGAAAATGCATAAACATTTTCTGTGAAAAAAAAGCAGGCTTTTAAACTGACTTCAGTGAAATTATGCTTACATTGATGTATCAGAGCAGAAATAGCATACTGCATGTCTTGCTTAGACTGGAATATAAAACTGCACTTTGCATCAGTCTTGCTAATTGAATTGTTTCACTTCTATAGAGTGCATCCTTTTTTCTTGATTTTTTCAAATAATTCTAGAAGGTGTCTTTATGTAGATTCTATTCTAATGAATGTTCCATTTGCATGTTTTAAAAATAAGTTTTTGATTTGGAATCTGAAAACAGAAGTAGTATCAGGCAAATGCAGAAAGGATTCCTTTCTCAGTTTAGCTAATCCTTGTGGGCATGTTCCTCAGTGTTTGACTTCTGTAATTCCAGTAGTTTTAGGATATGTACAGCTGTGCTGTTGGACAGGATCACTTAAATTCTTGCCTTTCATGAGCATAGTTAGCAAGGATATACTTTAGAGATGCAAAATAAAGTACATGGTAGTAGTGCAGTCTAAGAACTCTTTACTCATCTCTCATGCATATATTATATCATCACAATATATTTAGTTCTTGTCAGTCTGTTAACCTGAAACACAGGTACATTCTTTCAGCTGGTTTTAACATCTGGTTCTACAGATATTTATATATTTTGATACCTTTTTTTCCTGACATTATAAATCTGTAAAATTTCTGTATTTTCTATATCACAGAAAATCATGAAAACAGATGGGTGATTTTCACAGTGCCTTGCCACTAGATACTTAAACTTCAGACAGACATAGACACACTTTTGATTTGGAAAATCTGACTTCTTTTTTTAAAAAAAATGGAAAAAAAAGAAAGAAAAGCTTTATTAGAATGTAGTGAATTTGGCTGCCTGTAATCATGTCCATTTTCTTCTGTTATTGTGCTTGTGAATTGATTGGACCACCTCACTGGGGCATAGATGCCAAGCAATAATAGCTTTGTATAGGCACTTTCCATAATAAGGTGTGTGGCATCATTTGCAGCTGGGAGACCCATCACACTAATGTCTTCAAAGTGCTGATACCTCATGTCTTTTTTGAAAAAAAAAAAACTACACCTGTTGCCTCTTCTGTGCCAAATATACCCCTGAATAGTGGAGGGAGGGAAAGCATGGAAAACAAGTCAATTTTTCTTTGCCAAAAGAGACTAGCTATACTGCAGCTGGCAGCTTAGAGCACTTATAGGATATCTAACAGGATAATGCTGTCTGATTATGGCTGGAGAGGAAAAAATTGAACTGCCCAAGCCAGAGGTTGTGGCCTTACCCTGAGAAACAGGCTGATACTTGTAAGAAGCATAGAGGGGAGGAAGATCAGTGTTGTTCAACCCAGATGGTGCTATGAAAAGTTCCAATCCCTGGGCCATAGATGCTGTGTGGAAGGTCTGTCTGCTCCTTCTGAGTTTGGCTTTGCTTCTTCTTTCTTTCTGGTCAAGGTCTTCTGAGCTAAGTATAATTTCCCTGCTTTCCCTGAACAAAACTGGAATATGGTTTTGCTTCAACATTAGGTCACCACCAGATCTTGTCAGTAGCCCATGATGATATAGACTTTGAAATCACATGATTCAGTTCTCAATGGATGCTTGACAGGTGCTTTAGGCAAATGTTGCTTTAGCTACCATTTGAAAGAGTCTCTGGCCTAAGGGATACATAAGCCTGTACATCGACATATTTCAATTCAATACACAGCAGATGCATTGCTTAGGACATTTTATGTCCTGTTCTATTATATATTTGTCCATTTATATTAGCTCTTGGAATTTTAGAAATGGGAGATTGTCCTGTATATTTCTTGATATACTAAGTGGATCCTGCAGTGGATATTTATACATCTTCTTTTTTTCTTTTTTCTTTTTTTTTTTTAATCTTGTCAGCTGCCCTCCTTCTATCTTATACTCATCTCCTGCTAGTACCACTCTTGCAAATATTTCCCAATCTATTTTCAGGCCAAACTCTTCTAAGCCAAATGTCTTCTTTCTACTTTTTCTGCCAGGTAGTATTTTTTAATGCAGCTATTTCTCAAATAGATCCTTTGTGCTAGTTTTGAAGCAACAGTATCCTCTTACATAAAGCAGCAGTATCATACAGGGAATACTGATAGGGACCAAGAATAGCTAGCCAGCTAGAGAAATACCATCTAGAGAAACAGGAGTGTGTCTATCTGTTTTTTTTCCACAGTGGCTCCATACATTCTTTTAAACTTGGTCTAGGGCTCAGCCATCTGGAAACAAAAAGGTGGAGAAAGAGACATTTTTGCTTCTGACTTCTCCTTTTGCTGCTCTAACATGGTTGGATGGTTGCTATCACCAAAAGCAATTATTGGTGTAGCAGTACACGGTTTGCTAAACAAAGGCATTCCTCTTTTTCCTAATGACTGCTGGAACAGAGGGAGGATTTAGGAGGAACAGAACTAACAGAGCTGTACCCTTCAAATGCTTACAAGCTTTTAACTTTTTCTCATGCACTGGTTGTGCAATGGAACAAGCTCTCTGAAAAGATTTAGGTAGATCTGTAATCTAGCAATAAATTACCAATGCAAAATCTTTCCCTGAAAAATCCCAGCTGGAGTTCAACCATTGAACTAACACCAAGCATTGCAACATTTGGCAGGGGGACAGGGGGGTGGGCAGATGTCCATTACTGCTCCATAAGCAGCATGTAAAGTTGCACTTATATGATAAGTAACTGTGTTTTCTGTTTTGTAAACTGTAAATACATCTCTTTTTTTTTTTTTAACTAGAGATAGGTTTTAATATTGAGGTTTAATTTAAGTCTTTGCGTATTTAACAGTCCTGTGTGTTTAAAAATGCAAATAATAACTTTTAAAACATTCTGAATTTACTTCACTAAAATATTTATACTCCAAACCTGGGATATTTTATAGGTTCTTAGATTAACTTTGCAGACAGCTTGTGAGTGTGGGTTACTTGTGTGGTCTGGTGACACGTTTTGACAATCTGTTGCCAGAATATCTGTCTATCAATAAGTTTATCAGTAGACTTAATTTATTAAAGAGATAAGTAGTAGTGGCCTTTGTTTTTCTTTTCTGTTTCTTTTCTGCTTAAGGAAAAAGATAGATTGCCAGATGGCTTTTTTTGTTGTTGCATTTCTTCTTTATTTATTTGTTGATTTTTTTTTTTAACTTCAGTGTTTGCAGTTTGATTTGAAATAGATTGATTTGAAATGGAATAAATTCCTTTTTCAGTGATGAAGATTAGAAGAGAGCAGTAAGTTATTACTACACTCAGGCAATGTTCCTTGGTGCCCTATACCAAGCATTCCCTGAAAGTAAAGATTTGCATGTTCTATGTTAATTATCCCAGCTATAATTATCCCACCTTACCATAATATCCTAAAGAAAGTGCTATTTATATTAATAGAGAATTATACTCATAAAAGCAGCTCTTCACACTGGTCTAAATTCTACATATTAACCCTCTAATATTAATGGAAAAAAAGATTTTGATCTACCCCAAGCAGGAAGCAAGGTAGCTTGTCTGGCAGCTTACAGAAACAGAGAACATCCAAAACCACACTTGACTGCAGTCTTAGGGCACTTTGTACCTCAGTCCACCTCTTTTTCTCCCTCAGAGATCTTAATTCTCTTTATCTACTCATTAGCATGTAAAATTAACACCGTTCCTGAGAATATTAGCGATCAGAATTTTAGTAATGCTCATATCAGTGTTAATCTCACTGCATTTTCCATGACAATTAAGCAGATAGTAGAATTATATTGTTAGACTCCTGTAACATCCACATTTCTCAGATATTTGTCCTCTGTGCTTGTGCATTATTAAAAACCCACCGAGCTAGTGCACTTCAGAGGGAGAATTTTATTTTCTTAGTGGGGTTACTATAATAGTTGACACTTCTCAGTAATACTTAATGATGGTGTGGAGTTGATTCGGGGTGACTTGTCTGAATCATCTTCTCCTATCTCTTTAAAATAAATCTGTCATGTAGTCATAAACAAATATAGAGGTCAGATGATGTTATCTGTCAGGTCTGACTATGCCCTGACACTTATTTTAAAGCACAGAGAGACCAATCTTAATCAGAGAACAGAACTACTGGCTTTAAATTACACGCTTTTCATCCTTTTTCATATCTGAAAATCCTGCCTGCTTAATTTGACAATAAATTAAGCACCAGTGTTAAAACTCTATTTCCCTGAGACTGAAGGAACAACATCCCTGTTAAGAAGCAATGATTGAAATGAAGAGGTCTGGTTTATTCATCTTCACCTTAATTGAGCGGTATGACTATGGATTTAAATTTAACCAAGTCTCTTCCTATCAAAGCTCAGCATCAACAAATGATTTTAAGATACCTATGAAAATATGGTTTTTATTTACATATTTATTTTTTCATTTTTTCTTTGCCTACCACTAAATTGCTATGTCTTAGCCATGCATCCCTAAGTCCTTCTTGGTGATAAGAAGGGCACTGGCTTTGTGGAAAAGGGAGGGCTACCAGATGCTTTCTGATGACCAAGGAGACATTAGATAAGTAGCAGCCAGGAAAACTTTAAATTCCAACCCTTTTTTTGGCAGTTATCTTACAGCAGGAAGATAGCGTCAAAGGCAGCCACTAGAATAATGCAGAGAGAAGAGACTTTGTGAAATGGAAATGCAAATAGGCTGTGAAGATCCTCTTCTGTTGTCCCCTCATATGAAATCTCATGCCAGTTTCTGGGATGGAAAAAAAGAATAATTTTTATAA